>JAUMHM010000005.1:51796621-51814757 GCA_032362435.1 Melikaiella ostensackeni
CATGAAAATGACACCGGCTCCCAGTAGAACCGCGGTAAATCACACCCATGGCCACGCCTCACAACCGTGAGATGTATTTACTTATATATATGCATACAATTCACCGGCAGAGCATCTGCAAGGGGCCCGCGAGGGCTCCTCGAGGACAACCATGAGGGAAGCCCATGTTTGATCCTCATGGATTAGCATGTCGTTTCCATGAGGGGCGACGCGTGGATTGCTTTCATGGACCTGAGGGCGATCCATGTGGACCCTTTCGGGGTCGATGGAATATCTCAAATAACTAATGTCAAATAAGCAAGTATAGATTCATTTTTGTCTGTATCGCAATTAGAT
Organism: Melikaiella ostensackeni; assembly: GCA_032362435.1. NCBI lineage: Eukaryota > Metazoa > Arthropoda > Insecta > Hymenoptera > Cynipidae > Melikaiella > Melikaiella ostensackeni. The sequence goes on from JAUMHM010000005.1 coordinate 51,796,958, forward strand.
TTCTCCTTTAAAAGTGTTACATTTAACAATGTGTCTACTTTTCTTAATATTATAAGCAATCTTAAAAATTTGAGTTGTAATAGTTTTAGACATAATGTAGCCATAAACATAATTTACTTATAAAATATAATATTAGACAATCAAGACGTGACTAATAGGATCTACGAGTATATATGTAGACGCTAGTTGAAGCAAAATATTTTGTAATCACCCTTTCAAAAATTACAAGGGCTGGCTGTTGACTTGTTAATTCTGTCTTTATTTGTTTTATTGTTGTTATCGTTACAGTCATCGATTCGCCCTTTCAAGTCGATACGATAGAAATATAAGGAGACAATTTTCTTCTGGGACAACGAAACAGTCGGTTTTTTACAACAGGTATTTCGCTTCATTATATCCTTAAGAGTTCGTTTCTAATCATGTTGCCAGTACCATCTGCCTACGTGTGCCACCCTTGTTTCACTTGTGCCGCACCCTCTTCAGTGCATTTTGAGACAACTGCCATCCTTGAGCAGTTGTTGCGTCAGGTGGTTCTTGATTAAGCAGATACGAATGCAGGCTTCAGACCTTTACCGAAAACTGGAAGATACAATATATGTAATCAATACAATACAATATATAAATAACGCCCATTGAACATCCTTTTCAAGTGGGCTTGTTCCATAGATTAAATATCATCTTACGGTGTCGCGATGTCGATCGAGCACCGAGAAATGTTGATTTTCTCTCCTTACTTGATTCAGTGACCCATTTGTACCTATTTGAATCAGTAAAATTGCGTTGTGAATCAGTGAAGATTTTTATATATTCAATTCAGCGACCCATTTTTCACTGATTCTAATTTAGAGTTGATATTTAAAATATTCGAATGACACATGCTCGCGTAACAAACAAATTTGTATTATATTTGCTCGCTAGATGCATAAGTTTATTTAAATATATTTGAAAGATTTACCGAACAGGACAAATTTTGACAAATAAATACATCAATCTAGATCTCGAATATTCGGGTATAGAACAACCTTCACTGTTAGAAATTTCTATAGCGATTTTACTATAAATGTAATGGAAGCAATATGCATATACGTATAGTTAATTTGCGAAACATTTTTAGCACTGTGAATTATGAGAAAATGATAGTTTCTTGTGAGGTTGATTAATCTTTACAACTTATTTGAAATAAAAATATCAAAGGGCAAAATGCTTGCTAAAATATATCAATTAGGATTGAAGTATGACGTGTAGGTAAAACTTTTCCCGAAAAAGCAAGCTAATGGTGAAAATTCCAGACAAGAAAAATGATTTCTAGGTTAGTTTTGTATTTCTCTCATTTCGTTGATTATTGTGTTACTAAGAATGAATTAAGTTCAAACAATCATAAAAGAAAATGATATATTATACTTGAATTATGAAAAGTACTTGATCCGTAAATTATAAAATTTGTAAATTGAATTTTAAAAATAGTACTACAGATTTTACTACACATGTGTTGTAATTTAAGATTAATATTCCGGTGATGTAAATTTAATATACAATAGTTTAATAAAAGTGTGGTGAAATTACAAATATTTTTAACAGTGTTCAATTATCGAAATTTTGTGGATAGTGGACGAGTGAAATCTGTTGCGGGAGTTTTCAAGTGGGTTAAGGTAAACTTTTTCACTTAAAATTGGAAGAAGATATAGAGTTATCATATGGTGTCATTTCTCTTTTTTTTGGAGAGGTTTTAACCGCCTGAAGGTAATTTTTTTGCAGGGAAATTCTGCGCTCTGAAATAAGCGTCAGAATCACGCTTTGTTTTGTTTTTTTTGTAGTAAAAGGTCATTTCTACCTTGAATTGATCGAAACACAGCTATTTATTTATCAAAGTTTTAGCTTTAAAATAATTTAAGAGTCTAGTCGGTAATAAAGTACGTGATCGATACTCTCATATGTTGAATAACTGACCAATTTTTCTTAATATTGAGATGTTCAAGCAATAATCTTGATTAACTAAATAAAGGTGTTGAGTGAAAGGCTTTTAACTTGAGTTCCAAACATTCACACACGCATAACTCCTTAAAGATATAATCTTTTACAGGCCAACAAGCCTTGTAAGGTGCGTGCCAATTTAGACAACGTCTTTAACGAGTGTCTGAGAAGGCTTAAGATTTCGATTTGTGCTCCTGATAGCAAGAGGTTGGAGAATTATTCAGTAAAATACCAGTGGTTAGAAAAAATTTGCTAATCGGTTTGATGCAATGGATTGAGCGAAATAGAGTGAAAAATTGGATTACATTCAGCTGAAAAATTAAATGAATTTCGACCTATGACCCTGCAGAGAAGCCCTATTAATTGAGTATTATTCTAGAGAACGATAAATTTGTACATTGTTAAACTTGTTATTTCGTAGTTATTGTTTTATTTTAATGAAAATCACAAATAAATCCTGCATGGTAGAGTCCTTATTCAGGACATACACTAAGGGCTAAATTACCCAAAACTTGTACTAGTAAATTAAAATAAACAATTTTCCATACAACTTTTGGGCAGTAATACAAAATTATTAAAAATGTGCAAGAATCAAATTAGAAGGGAAGTACATGAAACAAATGATCGTAAAATTGATGAAATTATCACTGATTCCGATTGTTCAATACCATGTCTGATGAACTACTGTGACAATTATTTTTTATCAAATTCTTAATTTGTGAAAATTGCATTGTATTCTATTACTCTATTGAATAATCATAGTATGAATGAAGAATATAAAAAATTGAAATATTGGTTTAATTTGCTCATGTTAGGTAATGAGGATTTCCCATTTAAAAATTTCGAAATGATTTTATAAGTTTGATAAAATATTAAATACAGATCAATTTTCTCCTCTGTGAAACTTTGAATTTACAATTTTAATCATATTCAACTCCTTTTGATGTACAAAATGAATCGATTGAATTAATGATAATTATAACGAAGAGTCTGCTCGACTTGGGTTCTTCAGGCGGGAATGTGGTATAGGCAGCTACATCACGGTCATGTTAAGGATGTGCGCGGGTGCTCGCTGCTTTTTTATTTCGTTTATTCGCCCCAGCCAGTTGTTGGACGGTTAATTGTAGAGTGACATCGAGTGAATCATCTACACTCTGCAAAGACAATCTGTACTGAATTTTCATACGCGTTTCCTCTTTGTATTCACCTAGGATGCGAGATGAACGGCGCTGCGTGTCCTCATGGGGCTCTATACTCATACTATTACGTACAAGTAGCTTGAATCTATTTATAGTTGAACGTTGCCAGTACGTAAGTACGTGTGGATACTAGTTGCAGCTTAAGTTGTTTGGTCAGTGTTGGTGTGTTTGCGTACTCTCTGTGCCACACCTGGCCCCGATTGCATCCTACCTATCTATTCTACTTACGAACTCGTGTATGTACGTACCTTCTTGCATACTCCACCCAACGATAGAGAGAGAAAGAGAGAGAGAGAGAGAAGCGGATTCTGGATCTTATGCAGAGCCTATTCAACTTCTGGCGGACTCTCGTCTGCAATATCTCTTCTGGTGTACTTGGATAGATTTACCGTCAAGTACGATTCATTTTATCGCACCGCACAGTCTCCATCCACAGGAACGCGTGTACATGTACTTACATGCAGCCTGAAGCACGGGTTGGGTTCGTTTTAGAGGTCATCCTCCTTCTGACGATGTTGATTATCGGCGCAATGCGGTAAACCGGCGATGCCAACCAACGCTTGTCCGCAAGTCAACCGACTATTCGGAATGCTGGTGATTTCATTCCGCAGACGGTCTTCTGCCTAAGAGTTCTTTCATGTCAAAAAATACGCACGTCTCCGAAAGGAGGTAACATACACTTTTACGGTTCTATTGATCGTTTTCAGGAATCCTAAAAGTGTACTAAAGCCTACCCTAAATACTTTATGGATATGTTAATGATGTTATATTGTGGTTGTCAGTTAACATCGGGTTGCTTAAAATCTTAAACAATTCTATGTGAACATGTTGAACCGGGGATACCGATATTTTCGAATAGTAGAATTTCTTGTTACTATAAGTTACTTGTTACTATAAGTCATAGGCTCATAACAGCTTAATTGTTATCATAAATCCTTATCAACCACCCTTTCTCTACCTCTGATGAGTGATAGTTGCAAATAAAAATTAATTAAAAAATCAATCATAATTTTTATCGAAATTATTTAATTTGAAAGATATACCTTTGATAAGATTCGCCCAAGTGTAAAAAATGACATATTGATATTAATTTTAGGAATCAGATATTACAGATGATGGGATTATAGGTTCTAATCGCTGCGGAAGAATTTAAATAACGACAAGACGGGAGTAAACTATATTGCCTTTCTACATTCTCGTGATACTCACCCATTAAGCAGCTGTACTGTTTGATTTTTGTTACTCGTGCGCTCATCTATCTAAGAGAACCAGTGGCATTTTATACTTTATCTTGCACGCGTTCGCTGCTTTCGTGGCGTTAATCGTGGGGGCCGTAAAACCGCTAAACTGTCGCGTCGTTAAAGGTACTTATGAGAATATTCCGTTGCTCGTAAATATTTATTAGAGCGTTATAAAACGCAGTATTAATTATTGATGTTTCAGGAAAGAGAGCTTCGTAGATTGAATGCCGCGTCGCAACGGCAATCAGAAAGACTTGTTTTAACTATACAGAGTGTCCTAGAGGTTCTAGGCGAAAACTACGTAGTTCCATTCTGTATGGAAAATAAAAGCAATTATTAAATCAATTTTTACATGAGATAAGTGGTTGTAGAACTACAATTTTATACATTGAATTCTGTGTTGTTACACATTAGTTTTCTTTCTAAAGGATAGGGACATCCTGCATGAAAAAACATAATGCGGTACAGTGGATTATTAATTAAACTTCAGACTAAAATATAATTTTTTAAAATTAATTCGACTCGAGAAAGTGTTTTTGGTGTCAGTCGACCTTGAGTCAAATACACTTTCGATCGGTTCGCAAATTACCGGAAATTTCCATGGGAATCCATTCACCGTCAGACATGTAAACAGTCGGTACTCGTTTTAATGGTGGGAGGATACGTGTATGCAACAAGTGCATTGGTATCAGGTGTACTGCAAAGGATCGCGGATACACAAGCCTGCACTTAGCAGGTTTGTCGCTATATGCGTTTTCCGTATTTTTATACGCTAGGGCACAACGTTCTGAGTCAATTATTAAAGAAAGCTTTGTATGGTAGTCTTCTCTTTGGATTCAAGAGAAATTATTTTTGACTGGAATTTTTTAATAATTATTTTCAATTAGGGTGGTTTTTCTGATATACAGCAACGCATCCCTAAAATTTGTAGCAGAACATAATATATGGGTATAAACACTATATCAAACCAATTGTCGAATTGTTGATTGTGAGTGGTGATGATGATAAATCGCCTGAATATTTTTATTTCAATGTACACTTCAAAATATGAAAAAATATTAAGTGGTAATAATATAGAATCTATTTCTTTTTTAAATTTCACAGGCCTATTCGTCAGAATGACTTAAAGAGTGAAATCAGAAGGTTGGTAAGCGATTCGTTAAAAAACGTTTTTAGCAATAACAGATGTCTGGGACAAGGAATAAAAATGCCCTTCGATTAGCATAAATGACCGGAAATTTCGCTGGTCACGATATTATGTGCGTCGAGATAGGAAGCAAACATAGGCGGAATTAGTACCGAATAATGGAGGGAGGACGTGCGCTGCGCGCAACAAGTACTAAAGGTATCAGGTGCAAGGCGTATGGGGTACATTGAACGTTGCGAGGGTTGCTCTGTTGGCCTGTTGCTCGCATAGGCTCATAGAGGCACGTGAACTTAGCTCAAAAAGTGTAGTCGTATATGTATATGTACGATCGGTCGAACGTCGATCGGGTATCATGCGGCATGCAAGGAGGCGGGTCAAGATTTATCTAGCAAATAACCTCCTGTTGCTCTCATGTAGCATGTGTAGCAAAATCTTCAAGCAATTATGGTTCCGATCCGAAGAATACAGGTGTTGCGATCACCTTTTTATTGCACAATGGCAAATCAATCGTCGCCCGAGTAGAAATCCATCTAGATAATACTAGCGTCCATCTAGTATCTGATGATCAGTGGAAGTCAAACTTGCATTTCACTGGAAAGGAGTTTCATCAAGTCACTGGCATAGTACTAGCCAGAAAAACCGGCTACAATCAGGTAAAGATTGCAACCTAAGCACTGCCTACAGTCTACTCACTAAGTATAAAAACTTGCTACAGCTTAGAGAATAATTTCGTTCCAGATATTAGCTGAACAAAATTTGCCTCAATTCTGTCGTCAATCTCAAACATTCGGAATTTCTAAAATTGATTTCGGGAAATCAGTCTCATGAACAACGGCATGATCGGGCTTCACATTCAACCTAGTTTTGTCTTTATAAATCTTGAGGAAAACTGATATTTAAATTACACACTGTCGTTCTCCTGACGTCACGCTAGTGCGTTCAAATAATGTTTATAGTTTGGAAATTTACACTTCGTTACTGCTTGAGAAATGTAGGTACATCATTTGGCCTAATTTTTAGTTTGTCTGAAATTCAATTGAAATTTATACCCTTTTCCGTTTTGGACAATGTTAATTTTTGGCAAACTATAAACTTTATGACAATAATGAATTGTCCCCACACGGAGAAAAATGCGATTGGAAATCTTGGAGTTCAGTGCCTAGAATTCAAGTCTCATTCCCAAACGAGTCTAGTTCTGAGGTTGAGAAAAAAATAAATCATTCATTCGCAAATATTTCAATCGGGAGTCGAACAGCAAGAGCAGGTCGGTACGCAACTCAGAAACAAAGCCATGTGCCGTCTGATACGGGTCCCATACCAAGTATAAAGCGTGCACGACTGAACGAACTTCATGCGACGATTCACACGCAAGCTTTAAAAGTGGGGGGGGGGGGCAAGTGCCTAGAGTACAGGAATCATTCCTATACCAAGTATAAGGTGCGCACATGGAAAAAAAGTTCTTTAAAGTTTATGGAACTGATTCAAGAGTAGAGTATACGGAAGACAGTTTATGCAAAATGGAGAAAAAAATTACTTTTGATATTATCATTATTTTCGCCCTTAAATTATTACAAAACTACACACAGAATCACTTATTACCATTATTGTAAAAATCTTAATCGCTAGGGATTCGAACCCTACCTACCTACCTGAAACTAACTATAAACCTAAACCTAAACCTAACCATAAACCTAACTAACGCCGCACGCATTAACCAACTGAGCTATCGCACGCTTGGACTTTCGTGTGGAAATTTTAGCTAAGCGTTATAGGGCCAGGGCATAGTATGTGATAAATATATGTGTCCCTATTTATAAGTAATTTTTCGGTTTTATACATTTTATGAAATGTTGAAAAAAATTTAATGAATTTTTTTTTTAATTTTCTCTTATAAAATAATTTTTTTCAACACCTGCGTGAAAATGGCGATTTTCTTATGCCTGTAGAGTAGAAGCAAAACAGTTGATTTCAGAGCAATCGCGAAAAAACAACTGTGGCACATGCGCAGTTCGCGGTTCGACGCTTCGCAGTTTCTGATTGGACGATTTCGCTTTATTCTCTCCCGCCGGGAGGGAAAGCAGTTTTTGCGGGAGGAAATTAAATGACGTCAGAAGGATCGAACTACGACAATCTAACCTCAATGTTTCTGAGTTATCTTGCGATCCACTTCTACAGGCATAACAAAGTCGCACTTTTGCATAACTGTTAGAAAAATTTGATCGAAATTTAATATACATGTGAGTAAAGTCATTTGCATATACCGTAAATTAAATTTAATATATCATCGTCTTGGAGAATTATTATACATGTATATTAAAGTCGATGAAACTGAGTGCGTAAAAACTGAAAGTTTTTTAATGCCTGCAAATATTGTCAAATATTTAAAACTATAGTAATAACCTAAAATTTTACGACTAAGTTGTTATTTGTAATTGAAGTGCAACGTACGGGTGGAATGATTTCCAAAATTTACTGTGAATGTTAGAATTTTAACGTACGTACAGCTGCTCGTAGGTTAGGTTTCTTAATTATTCGCTTTCTTGAATTGTTTGACTTTTCTAACAAATTATCAATATACATGTGCATGAAATTTAATATACAGTCTCTTAATAGCGATTTCATATACCGAGTGTAGAGATGCTAAAAAATATCGTGTGCACCAAGGAAGGAAGGTGATTTCTTTCTTCTTCCTGCCTAGGCGCACATAATACTATTTCATATCAAGCTTGAGTAAAATATTGTTTTCTGAAGATATTAATGTATAGTTTAGAAGTATTAATTAGTACATTATTATTTATCATTTATACTCGAGGGGTTGACCACTCGACTTTGAGATTTCAAGGGATTTCAAGATATTTCAAACGATTTCAAAGATTTCCAAATATTTCAAGAGACTTAGGAGTAATTATTTTCTAAAAGCAAAAAGCATTTTGAAAATATATCTATAATATAGCAGTGGTACAATGAAAATTATAATTTTGGCTCAAACTGTTAACGAAGCATTTTTCTTTCAAGATATGGTAGTTTTCAAAATAATGAAGATAATTATAAGACACACTTTTCACATGCAAAAACCCGATACCCGGCGTGGCGTACTCGGCGAGTCGACGACTACGGAGCTGACAAACTGCAAATGCGCAGTAGCACTTGCGCATGACGCATTCTCCGAATAGAACCGAATTTTCCGGAACTCCGTTCTCTAGTTCATATGGGAACGGCGACTGACACTTGCGGCCTCTAGGAGCGCTAGTGAGTGTGGAGGCACACCAGACGGTGGTTATAAGAGCGGTGTCGTCTGCTATTCGCATTATATTAGTCCCTGATACCGAAATGCCAGGTATGTGTGTGACATTTGGGTGTAAAAATAAAGGAGCACGTCGCTTTCCGAATGACAAAAAACTAAGGAAATTGCGGATAATACCTTATGCCGGCGCACAAGGCATGTCTCCATCCTCGGTGCCGCCCTCTGCGCTGAGCTTGACAAATCGCCGTCCCCACAAGGCAGTGCTTTACGAATACTCTTTATCTCTAATGTAATTCATACGAAATTTTAAAAGACTCTTTATTGAATTTTTTCAAAATAATTTTTCAATTTTTTTATTCGAGACTCACTTAAAAAATCACTGAACTTTTTTTTATAATTACACCTAAATAATTCTACATTTAACCCGGAATGTTTCGGAAGTTATTTGAAACTCTATATAGTTATCGCTCATAACCGTGGCTCTTAAATTAGTTCCATAAACTTTAAAAAACTTATTTTTCCGTGCAGGGACGACCGAAGTATCGTCGCGCGCAAAAAATAGGATGGCGGCTACTAATGTAAAGTCAAGTTCGAAACTCAGAATGAAAGTCACTGAAATGCGTAAAGAGATTTTGGAAAAAAAAAATTGAAATTATTATTATATGTTCTTCATTTTTCAAGTTTATAAAAACACAGTCACTCACACACATAATCGCACGTTTGAATGCTTTGAAAAATCGTACTCGCTAAGATTCGAACCTTACCTAAAACTATACCTGAACTTCATATATACACTGTTAAAATTTCTTCATAATTTTACCACACTTCTACTATACATTTGTATAGAAAAATTTATATTCGCGGAGTAGTAATCTTAAATTACAGCACATGTGTAGTAAAATCTGTAGTAATAATTCTAAGAATTCAATTTACAAATTTTATAATTTACGGATCAAGTAATTTTCATAAATGAATTATAATATATAATTTTCTTTTCTGATAGTACTAATTAATCTGATTCAGAGTACTAAGCATGTATAGTAAGTTTACTATACGTATATTATATGCATATTGCTTCCATTACATTTATAGTAGAATCACTATAGAAATATCTAATAGTGCAGCGCACGCATTAAGTAACTGAGCTTTTGAACCGCTTAGACCTTCTTGACCAAATCAAGGCCAAGTATTTTGAGGCAGCATCGGATTTTCATGTTTCAACTTATTATGGTTGCGGGAAACCTTCCTCGTGGACTTTTCACACATACATAGACAGTAAGATGATGTTTTTTGCAGAGTTTCAGTGAAAGTGTTGATTAATTTCTTGCCCGATGTCGTTATTCATAACTTATTAATTATTCACGGATGGTAATAATTTTCTCAAGTTAAAAGAGCATGTACTTTCAATGTTATTTCTTCTGAACTCTGTTGAACTTTATTTTCTGCTTGTTGAAATCTACTCGGTGTCTAAAAAAATTGCCAAAAACGTGCATTTTTTGCATCAGGTGTTGTTCACTGTGGAACTGTCGATAATTTCATGTTTACCTCATAGTTATAAAAGTGAATCATTTATATTTTGAAATAAAATAATATGCGTATACACCTTGTGTTGGAAGTTAGAACCTAGGGAAGCGAATTTTGAAACTTCTTATCTGACTTCTCTTCCTGTTGATCTCTGACTCTGTGTTCCATCACTTCTGAAGCGTCGAATCGTCGTTGACGTCAATTAGTATCGGTCGGCATCCAGCTTCGAGCAATAATTCAAGAATATTATTGTTCGCTGAATATCCGAATGCCATAGATGTGCATGCAAGTTCCATACAAGTGCCTACAACAAGGAGGGTGTATAATGTATATCCTCGCAAGAGCGTTATAAACGTCATGAGTACTCCGCGGGTCACTTTATGTGCATTGGCATTCTAGTTGGTTAGCTGGTTAGCTTCACTTTCCTTCCTCTTCTTTCTTCTGTCCCTCATTTTTCTTCCTCTTCCTGATCTCCTCTTTTCTTTCACTCTTCACCGATTTGCTGAGAGAAGGTAGGTTCTAGATGTGATAAAGCAACACATGCAGCTCAAACCCTCTTTCGCTGTGCGGATCCATTGCCTAGAATTCAGATAGCCATTGTGTTGTACATTATGCCCACCTACGTGTGTTTATTACCAGGCACTGACCACCTAGTATCCGTTACCTGCTGAGCACTCGGCGGCTCTATGCACAGAGAACAATGTTGAACGTGTCTTACGTGTCAGAGCAAGGAAAGTGAAAAAAGTTGGACTTTTTATGAATTGTGAAAGTTCTAGTTTAAAATAATCTGAATTCGATATAAATACATTCTTTCATTGCTTTATATGCACACGGAGAAAAATAGAGAAATAATTTTGATAAAGAGTATTGTATTACACTTTAGAGTATTATGGTACTAGTAACTATTGCTCGAGTCCGCAGGTACCCTTTCTAAACTGTCAGGTTGTGGTTACTAGATTAGATTATTCTTATATCTGTAAATAAATTTTTGGTGAACTAATAATATCAAATCTGATATAGATATTAGTTTGAATTGTTTCAATGATGTACCTTTTGTTAAAGAGACTTTATGTAGTAAATCCTAGTTAAAATGTATTACTGTGTATAGTTAAGATTAGAATCGGAATAAGATGCGTCGAGTAATGTTAAATATTCGTCGCGTTTAGAGACACTGCTAGTAGAAAATAACGTTGAGTCTTCGAACCGCCTGACATTCTGTCTCAGATCTCACATCATGGGTAATCATGGGCACTCGTATGCGTATGAGGCAAGCGCAGTAGGGCCGCGCCGGTATTTCGCGCCAATTCTTGAGTCAACTCCACTCGCCCTGACTTGAATTGTCTTTTTGTATAATTCGTGCGATTAGAGTATGCTTTTTATTGAATGCGGATGTTTTGAAGATGGAGACCTAGCTCTTCATGACACCTAGTTAAATGTTCAAATAAATTATTTGTGGTAGCTGCTTTTGTTTTTAATACCTAACTTTTACTAAATTGTATTACCAGAATCATTGGATTTTTTTTATGGAAAAACTTATTGAAATTTATAAATATTTTTTATTCGATTATGCAAAACATGACAGATTTTACCATTTGATTAAAAGCTTTTTATTATAATACAAAAATTCTGAAGGGAATAAATGTGAAAGTAATAAACGCTTTGAACTTTGGAGCTTAAAATTGTGAACGGAGATCACAATCTAATTGAATATTTCCGTGAGTACGTTCGATATTATCCGTAAATGGTTATTATTACGAATGGAATAATATCATATGAATTGAATAAGAAAAAATTCCTTTGTAAACAGTCATTTTTCAAATTTCAATTTTCAAGAATGCACACATTTTTTAAAAAGTACTTTTCAGAAATTTAATTTAAAAAAATTTTTCAATATGTATAAATAGCTAATAAGATAATATACAAATATTATACTTAAGTTTCATGAGATCATATTTTGTTTTATAACATATCAATTTATAATTTGGAAATTGAACACTTTTAAATCCAAATATTCATCAAATGTGTGTAAAGCGAAAAAATTAAAAATATATTTCTCGCAGTTAGCCCTGGTTTTTCAGCAAAAAAGTTTGACTGAGATTTTGTCGACACGATCCAAGCGTTTCGATAGCTCAGTTGGTTAGTGCGTGCGCTAGTAGATAAGTACAGTATAGGTTTAGGGAGGTTTAGGTAAGGTTCGAATCCCCAGCGCGTGTGACTATATGTTCAAGTGACCGTGCGTGCAATTGTGTAATTTTAAACATAAATTAAGAGCAGTGATAATATATAAAACAATTTTTTTTGCAAATTCATCGTTATATTACATCATCTGTTTCGAGCTGCCGTAACAGAACACCTAACGAGATTCTACAATGTATGCATGAATCTCTATTTGATTTTCTTTCGTCAGAACCCGATCTTTCATTGAGTACCTGACTGACCAACCTTTCGTCGCTCGAGCCTGCTGCCGAGTCTATAAACGCGATCTTACAAAGAGTGTCAAACTGCCCGACCTTTTGTTGCTTTAGCGTCAACCGTTGAGTTTGAACCGTCCAATACAATCTGTATAAGATGGAACAACGTGAAAATGAATTTCTTGATTTATCTTACACTGAGTAGTCGATTTCCACCACTGATCACCACCGATTTTTCTCCATACAGGAGCAAATATGGAAGAAAAATATTTCAGGAGCGATAAGATACAGCCGAGAGTTTGTCAAAAGAGAGCAAAGATGCCAATAGTCTTCAAAATTGATTTTCGAAAGCGTGATTACGGAATCCAACCTTTTTTAATTGTCTTGAACAAACGGTTCCAGCAATATTAAACTGATAAAAAAAAAGGAATTTCGAAACTGGAAGCATCCGGTCTAGAGGATTTCGTGATGTAATCACGTGAATAAGAGAGTAGGGGAAAGGATAGGTAAAAAAGGAAAGGAGATAGAGCGTGAGAGGCACAAGGAACCGGAGCTAGAGGTGGAAGAAAATTAATGGAGCTGATTTGGTGAGGGTAAACCAAATTTCATTGTTCCGTTGTTAACCGGACTGTATGACCTCAGCAATGAGTGCTCCAACTGGAGAGCTCGTGTCGAGCCGATAAAAACCTTGTCGACTTCCTGTACCACCCGCCTTCCCTCAATGTCGCCTCATTACGTGTCAGGCACAGGTAACTTGACTGAACTTACATCGCGAAGCAGCTTTATCTTTCGCTAATCTACCTGTCCAAGGTAGAAGCAAGGTTATCAGTGGAAGCTTCCATTCTTTGATGTCATAGAGATCCAATTTTTGTAGGCTTCCAATACCAAAATATGTTGGCATTCTTAAAGTTGGAACTTCGAAAAACCGCTTTTCGAGAAAAACACATCTAAAGTTGGCGAGTGCCATAAGCGTGCGTGTTATACTTTTTCTTCGAACATGAAATATACCCATTTCCGGCTGCTTTTGGGACATGAGTATAGTGCCAATAGATTCAGTATACGTCCTAGCATAATCTCCCACTCAAACCCGAAAATATTAATTTTGCCCATGACTTAGAAAAATGCGAATATGTCCTAAACTAGAATCGGCCATAAGGGCCATTTTCATGCGGACGCCCACATATTGGGGTATGTATAAATCTACAATGATGATGTCAAGAGTCTGAACTCAGAGATTCAAATAACTCTTCTCCTGCTTCAACACGACACGTACCTCCATACGTGCGTGTCAATAGAATCACGCAAAATACTATATAGTTGGACAATGATGGGTTGTTTCGCGATAATTGATTACGGTGATTCGGTTCAGAGTCATGTTGCATTACGTGGTGAGGCACGAAGGATGCACGTGAAGATTTTCACCAGAGATCCAATTTGTACTCACGATATGAAAACGCTTTAGGTCAGAAATACCTATATCTTTTCGCGGTCATTGCAATATCTAATTTACATTTTACAGTTAAGTGATGAATTGACACAGAGATAAATTGCAAAATTTTTTATTTTCTTGTATTATGGTGAACTATTTGTGAGTTGCAACGTTGTCTTTCTATATAACTTTTTTACAGTATAAGGTAGAAAAAATTAAACTAATGACATCTCTACTTCTAATGCTATAACCGCTACTCAACACAAAAGTTCTCTTTTCCATAACATTATTGATCTCCGAGTATCTGGAAAATGAATCAATAATAGCTTCTAGCAAATGTCTAAACCCGCTTTAAATCTTGAGTATTTGATGTCAAATCTTCATGATAGGAAAATAAGACAAAGAATCAAAAGCGTGTATAAGTTATTTTGATCCAATCTTTTTTCAAAGTTGATCCTAAAGGTTAAAATAATTTAGAAGCAATCTTAGTCCTGCAGGAAGGAAACGGTTTTCCTAAGTAACTGTCAAAAATATAGTGCACTATTTGCTCACAATTGTACATCTAAGCTGTGCTGGAAGCGTAATGTGTCAATGAAGCACCACGATTACATGTCTCAGGCACATAGATAGCAAATATGCTCTACAGTCTAAGACTGTATCTTCATATATGAGTATAGGATGGATACTGGCGACTAGAGACCGCCTGTACAATGGATGAAAGCATTAATTTCATCGTACATACGTAGGGAACTTGGGGCTATCAGGTAAAGCTTGAGATATCGCGAGAAAAGGTGATTAAAGAGGAGGACGGAAGAAGGTGTCAGTAGGGACGGCGAGGTATTTGAGCTGAGTGAACGGACAGGTAGACGGAAGGCGATTGCTAGACGGATGGATAGATAGATCAGTGTTCGATTTGCGTGAAAAATCCGTATTATTTTTACGCTTGAACATAACAGCGACGTTGAGCAAAGACCAGCAAATACCACTCGTACTTTTCTCACGGTATTTGAGCGTACTTGTCAGCAATAAACCTTTTTCATCAACACCGCATCTAAGTCACATGTTATCTGCAATGACATTCTAAAGATGTAATATATAGATTTGGGTTGATACGGCATATACGCGTCAATGCCGCATGTTAATAAAAAAAGCGGATGTAGAGTACATATCGCTGCTCCTTTTTAAAAAGTAATAAATCGCCATGGCTTCCAATATCAACATAAATCACCATCTGCATTAATGAAAACGCAACTTGCCATTTAGCGTTAATATTCACGTTATTAGTAATTTTCGTTAATAAGAACGTAACTTCATTTCTTACGTTTCTGAGTTATCACGTGCAAATAATTCAGCAACAATTACTGAATTATAAGCACATGATTGACGACATTAACGAATAACATGAATATTACGCTAATGATGAGTTGCGTTTTTATTCACGCAGATGGTGGTTTATATTGTAATTGGCAGCCATTATGATTTGTTGCTTCTTAATAGGAGCAGTCGATATTTTATATGTCGTTAAGGTTCTGTATAAATAAATTTTTTGTGTTCAAAATATTTGCAAAATGACCGATTCTATCCTATCTCAAAATTAGGCACACCAACTAATTGAATATGGCAAAAAAGGAGCAACATAAATGACAACTATTATAGGACAGTCTCGCCCATTACATAAAATTAGGCGCGAAAATCCAGTTATTTTGTAGGGTTGACGAACAATCGATTCGTTGCCGTTCATCATGGCAAATTTCTCAATACTGGTAGGTTTTGCATACATAAACATAAGGACGGTGATTGTAGAATTGTAGATTGTCTCTCAGATCTGCACGTGTGTCTTCATTCCTGCATGTAGCATGGACGGTTCGGTCCATTTATGAATGAGAGAGGACTGGAGACGCGATTGGTCACGGAATCGTAGCCCCTCAGCGATGTTTTGAGGAAACCACAGGCAGACGAGACAGAAGAAGACGAGCGTAGTCCACCGATCAGATTAGGAATGGTATATCGAACGAAGAATCGACCTTATTTCGATAGATAGTTGAGTGCGGCGAAAACAGCGAGGCTCGCTCGAGAGGCCGCCGCAAAAAGCGTACTCGGCTCGCGGTGGACGACTTTCCCATGGATGGAGGGCGGAGGAAGCGGGCAGGATGTGCCAGGACCAATCAATTGTACACGCCGGTCTCCTTGTCTTTACTGCTGTCTCTCTTTATCGTTCTTCTTGTCTTTGCCTACAAAACAAACTACCATCGATTTGTCTCCTTTCCTGCGGAAGACAATCGTTCGCCACTCTTAGCAAAAATCAGTCGACTGGATTCATCGGCATTTCTCGATTCCACCACCAACTTTTTTCAGTTAGGAAATCGCTGCACTTCCGTTTCCGCCATCTGCCTTTTGTGGGACGAGTCAAGTTTCTCGCAGATAATATGTCACTGCAAACTTCGAAATAGATATCAATAAAAAAAATTTTGGGTGCCAAAGCAAATGATCGCTCTTAACTTCTTAATACTAGAACTCTTATATTACTAAAACATGTCGATACTTTCGTTTGTAAGGCCTGAATTATTTAGAAACCTTTTACTCCTTAAGAATTGGACTTGGCTATATATTTGACTGACTCATATTTAAATGCATGCATCCTTGGGTGTTCAATAGTTCACTTCATTTAGCTTATGCTACAGATAGTGTCAAATCTATAATCTTGTTCGTGAATAGACTTTCTCTTATTTGTTGTTTGATTGTTCGTTGAAACCAAGGATAATAAATTGAACGGTTTTTTTCTTTATATTAGCACATGGATAATTATCTAACTATCTTTAGAGTCTCATTTTTTGGTAATGATCTGAAGATGATCGGAAGGAATGTTAAGTGACGTCCCGAATTCTCGGAGTTTATCGTGCGTGCAATTGAGAAAAATGCAAGGTGGCACACCGCGTGGTCTTTTATTGATACTATAGAAGCAGGGTTCTGGTATGGTGGGCGGATTAGCAACTACGTAGCAACTGAACTGGTCTAGCCTCACATGGCTTGAATTAGATTAGCAAGTTGCAGAACGGCACTACCATATACTGAGCTTAGCGCTCAGGCGCCACACTCATGTTACGAATGTCGGAAGAGATGGACTGCTCTTTTTTTAATCTTGTCATGATCGACCCTCGGTGATCTATCTTCATCATCGCATCTTAACACTCCCAAAAATATATAATGAAAGCGGAGTGAACAAATTGATTTACATGTTATACAGTAAATTAATGACAAACCGGCTAATAGTACTAGCTCAACGCTCCTGATCCATCCGTGGTAGTCAGGAATATTTCTTACGAATCAGGAGCAAGCAATCGGAGTCATGAGAAATAATCTAACACCATTAAATCTCAATTGAAAATAAAATGGTTTCCAAATTCAAAAAAATAACTTAAAGTTAATCTCTGAGTAAAGTAGCATTTGAAGATGAAGGGATGAGTTTTTTAGTTTTTGATGTAGTTATTTTTGATCTAAATTAAACCTGATTAAGTGGAAGATGACTAGAACACAACCTAGACTAGATTTTTAGAAACTAGTGGAATACGAGTGAGGTAGGAAGATGTATATATATATATATATATATATATATATATATAATATTATTTATTTT
>JAUMHM010000005.1:51834220-51856176 GCA_032362435.1 Melikaiella ostensackeni
ATATGTGATATATAAGCATTTCAGATTCAGATAATCCGTTCAAGTATTACGTCACGCTTTTTTCGGACAATTCCCCCCCCCCCTTCGTCAGGCGTTTTTTATAGTGAGTGTCTGTAAGTTTAACATGGGCGTCACACTACAGCTGACCCCTCCCCCCAGGCGTGTGACGTAATACTTGAACAGACCCTTACAAATTGTTCCTTTCGGTGTCAAAATGACCCCTGATTTTTGGCAGAATTAAAAAAACATAATTATATGAAGGGTTCACGCCGCACTGGTCGGTTTTTAAACAAATAAAATGCTTAATTTAGTTAAATAAGCGTTGATATTGAATTCTTTTTCTTTGGCATGTATACAATGTATTCTGTTGAGTGAAATACGTCAACAAGATTTTCTGCTAGATTAAAAAAACATATTAGGCATCCCAGGGGACCTTTTCTTGTGGAAAACGGTGATTCTATTTCAATTGTCTCTGTTCATGGATAATTATTATTGAAATACATGCATGTATGAAAAAAGTACAATAATCCATTAACATGAGCAACTAAAACAATATCAGCATTTTTTTGCGAACTTGGGCTTGTGAGACATGTAAATATTTTTTATTTAATTCTGTCAAAAATATCGGTGATGTATTTCACTCAAAAAAATAAAGTCCATGCGTGCAAATAAAAAATGATTCAATAGCAATGCTTATTTAACTAAAATAAGCATTTTGTGGAAAACACCGGCCGACGTGACACTTAAATTTTTTTTTATATTGCCAAATATCTGGTTTCATTTTGGCAACAAACGGAGCAATTTGATTGGCATCCATTTCAAAAATAAAGAAACGCCTTTTTTGGACCAACCTAGTATATCTTGAAATAATGAGATTCAGGATAAGGTAGAAAAAATTGCGGTTTGTTTCCGTGACTTACATAATTAATTTATTGTGTTAGGTATGTGCAATTCACTAATCACTCAAGTGGCAACTAAGACCTGAAGAATCTCTGAAAAAAAAGATTGAAAGTGGATTCCGAGGTTAAACTGTTGCAAACTGCATCTCGAGAAACTTGTAGTCACTCGACAACCTCTGTTTTTTGTCTTATAAGTATTGGATCGGCAACGCGGATAAGAAGAAGACCAATTACAAACATAAAACAGTTTTCCTTTATGTTACAAGTCTTTTGATCGAAATACCGCTAGCTACTTCCACTGGCTTTTTCGTCATTTGAAGTTAGTAAGATTAAAGATGAAAAAGCAGTGTCTTTTAAATTCACCTTTTCCTTATCATAAGACATAAGCCATTGAAAGCTAATATGAAAATAATTACGAAATTATTGATATACAGGAAATATCGTATGTAGACATATATCTTATGTCTGAAGTGAACCGCCTTAAGATTTATAATCAGTAAACGAGGCGACTCACAAGCCGATGCAGCGAGTTTAAATTAATATTCCAAATTAACGAAATTAATAGTAACACGAGCTTGTGCATTCAGCAGCGTTTTAGAATACTAAAACGTGAACAAGATTTACGCAATCATTTATTACAAGTTTGCAAAAATTGAATTTTGCATCTAACATCTCGCATCTCGCATCTAACGACTCCGGTTTGAAAACCAAACATTAAAGTCCAAATAAAGTCCAACTTTTATTACATCGTCAAATCAGTGGTTCTTGTATCCATATATTGTATCTCCTAAACTTAAGCATTGGAGTTACTTATTTTTTCAACAGATTGCTGCGAGATTTTTTTGGTGTAAATAAGAGTAGCTTTCCTGTGAATGCAATGCTATCGCTATGGAGATAGGAACAGGGGTTGGAGGCATAAGAAAATTGAAATGAAGGAATCAATTTGGAACAAAATAGACTATAAAGAAGAGTAAGATCTGTTTCTGTCTTCCAGTGGCTCGGGCGCAGGTGTTTTTTTTAGGAACGTTTATTTTTTCTACTTGAAAAATATAAGAAGGATGAGGGACCGCTTCACCGATGCGATGCTTCAAACGACTAGTCGATATCCTTTTAATTCCCTATTCATTTTTTTTATAGTCGACTAACCGTTTTCTAGAAGTTAATTGCTTCCATTCAAACAAATCTGCCCTGAGATGAACAGATGCTTACCCCGTGTTTTCCAACCGAATTGTACTTACATGCTTGAAAAAAAATACAGGAAATAAAATACATTTATATTCAGCGTTTCACTCATGGAATGATTGTAAAATGGTTAGAAGATCTCCTGATGCATAGTTGACTTATGTTGGCTCCGATTACTTCTAATAGAGCGTACCTGCTAAATTGCATTGATTTTTAATTACTACATATCTTCAAGTTACATCCTGAATTACGTAATCCCGGGATGAATTAAGCATATACTCGTATACTTATATTTATAATTCACTGATCACCGACGTAACAATTTCACACTGCACTAACAGCTTCGTGATTTTACAAATTCTTTCGGATAATTATTAATAAATTATTCCATTCTTAATTAAGAATCAGTTGCGGCTTATTAACAAGTTCTAATACACGTACAGATCAGTAAAGCGGTATATTTGAAAGTTCGCATATTGTACTCTGCCGCAATGTGCATTCTTAAAACTATAATAACTATATAATTATTTTGCATTGGCTAGAAAATCAATCACAAATAGCCAGAAGTATGATACTGATTCACAGTAAAAATTCACTGATTTAGATTGAGAAAATAAGAACCTATACTCTCTTTTTTCTTCAGAAAAAAAGTACATTGACTTCCACGTGGATGGGTTCTACGTAGAGTAAGCTATCGTTTCGTTTCAAAGCGTCTATCGACGTTTCTGGATGGCACGCCAGCTATCTATTACCAGACAGCATGCTTCAGGGGCCATCTCTAAAAGCTGTTAGGCGCTTTTGTACGGGACACGAAAAGATGGACAACTCTTCGTAGATTTTAATATGTATGCAGTACAGACTTTTTTGGGGGGGGGGGGGGGGGTGAAGTCAGACGTCGCAGGTGCCCTACATTTTATATTAGTTATAGAATTAATCAGAATTGTTTTAGCAGTTTAAATGAAGTGCCCGTTGATCATGACTACTTTAAGTCATAGATAGATCGACGAAACAGTGGCATAAAATTGTAAAAATAACTTCTCCACTTGAGGAAAAATCAGGACAAATCATTTTTTCACTACTTATTCGCTAAAAAAATATTTCTGTGAAATTGACTATGTAAGCAATTAGCAATGTTCATTGGACTAAAGATATTCAAAGGGTTCTTTCCCACGATCATCATTCAGCAGCCAGATTACCTCTCTTCTTCTCACTCTACCATGTGAAGACTCCATACTTTATCTCACTTTAGATTTTTCTCCGTTTGCTGAGATTTTTGTCAGTGGTAAAGAATCTAGAAAGAGATAAAAGTATGGCATCGCTAAGAAGAGATGTATATATCTGTCCCGTTTTAACTAATGGAATTCTCTTAGTTCTTGGAACTTATTATAGGTTCGCTGGGCTCGCTATTGAAGATCCGCATCTAGGAATTGATTTGCCCACGGGGCGTAACGTCACACTAAAATGCCTAATAGCTAATAGTTCACAGTAATTATCTGCAGATGTATATTGAAATTGATTAAAGTTGATGAATAAAGAGATAAAATAAGAATTAAAAATTTGTCAGCAATTTGAAATTATATTATATTATATTATTATAAGCATATTGTTATGGATACTTCTGAAATCTGATGTTGAGTCGTACCCCCTGCATTGTTATAGGTGTAAGGATGGGCAGCACATCTGACTAATATCTTGTAGTGCATTTATATATAAGCATCAGGTGGAGATAGCGCGCTTATTTATGGGGTTGAATAAAGAAACACACTGCGATGCCACGATACGAGTTTTGATACAAAGAGAGGTTGCTGCGCAGGTTTGCTGGCGTGTGTCAAATTTCGAAAGCCAACATGGCCAACTCTCTTAACTACAACCTAATAATAGTACTACTCATTTCAGTCGTTCGCACTTGTTAAGGGGTTATACGAGTAGATTTTCTTATTATAAATTTAAGTTAGCTTATGTTTTGGCATAATCTTTTAAAAGTATTTCAATATTTGTAAGTTTAAAAAAAATTTCAAATTGTGCGAGATATGGATTAGTAGAGCGTTAAAATCTACAACTTAATATCACTGAAAAAAATAGATAGTAGGCTCAACTACTTGGGTTTGTGAAATATGCCACTACTACTATATTGGTTAGCACAACAATTTTGCTTCTTGGTGTAACTACATACTCTCATTGTAATTTTGACAAACCGAATAGTAACACCAACAAGTAAAATGATTGTGCCAACGAATGAAGTAGCAGTGGCATATTTTACAAACCCGAGTAGTGGGGGCTAGTACCTATTTTTTACAGTGTACTAATAAAATGAAATTTCACGTACATCTATATGAAATTTAGGAAAATGCAGATTTCAAAACAAATTTTGAACATCAGATATTTCAAAGTAGGTAAATCCCAGACATACTATATAGTATTGTATTCACGAATCCCGGATAGAGGACTAAAAGTTGAGTAACCAGGATTCAGGAAGAATATTCCTAGCCCTTTCACGCGGCATCCAGGACTGAGTCCTAAGCTGCTCTAGCCTTGTTCCGAACCCCAATAATTGCAGCACTCCACTTCTGGGTGAAGTGCTCTCTCTTACTACTCTTCCAGCAAACCTATCGTGGATTTGATTTCCTCGACTAAAAGGACTTGGTTCCTATTATTAGAATCCCATTTTTGAAATAAACTTGTTATATTCTTAAAAAAATCATCTTAATTTTTTGCCCGATTCTTACGTTTTATTCAGTTGTTTTAATTTTCGCCCCTAATTCTTACGTTTTATTTTTCTGTTCATTATAGATGACGGAGGACACGGAATGAATCAAGATGGTGAGTTTTCTTTCATTTTACTGCTTTTTATGTGTTATTAAACCTTTCAATGTTTAAAAAAAAAAAACAAGCTTTCTAGGTATCGAATCCATCTCTCTCATTTGACGGTTAATTGCTCTTACCTCTGAGCTTACATCATTATTTATATCGGTGGACCACCAATTGATTATAACAAGTTTAAAAGTAATCTGAAAACAAAAGAGTTGTCGATGACCGTCTGTAAGCACGATAACTTTCGAAAAAATGAACGGATCGAATTAGTCTTCAGCGAACTTTTTTTGGGTCCTAAAAAGAAGAATTGTTCGTTAAACAGCCTTCCTCAACCAGATAGTTCTGGTTATATTCATTGAAAATGCTATGTAGAAATCTAAAATTCTAATTCTAAGTTAAATGACGCGAGGTACGTAAAGAAGTCTAAAAAACGAATTGTAAGGCTTGAAACGATCTAAAAATTTGATTTTAATCGTTTTTTGATAGGACTCGTCGTTTCAATTGCATTTTCATTTTCACCGTGTAGGTATAAGGTTTCACACACTTTCAGTGTATAATTTAGGTAAGTTTATGTGTAGTACACAGAGAATAGTAGTTACTTTTCGAACAAAAAAAGGTGTAAAATTTCCCGAAATAAAATTGGTCTTTGGTCATAGCAGCGAATATAGCTAAAGTTCAAAATGAGTTCGTGAGAAAATGAGCTGAAACAAATTTTAAAGCCTAGTCTTTTCTGCGTGAAGTTTCTCAGACGGAACAGTGCCGATTAGTAAACATGTAGCTACGCTATGTAGCTACTAATATGGATAAATGTATAAAGCTATATTAAAATGTTTGTTGGTTGCTCTTCAATCATTCTGTCCTGGAAAGTGATATTAACTATATTTTAGTACAGTCACAGAACTAGAGCATACGATTCGTTATTATTTTCTTCCTACCTGTAATCTTTACACAGGAGAAACCTTTATTATTGCATTTTACAGACAAAATGTAATGAAATGCTTTGAATGGAAATTAAATAACGAAATATTAAGCACTGCTTTTTATTTCAACGATAGTTACTCAGAAACGGACAATGACATTTTGGAATCTCGAACATTTGTATTTGAACAAAAATATCAGTTTTAAAATACAATCTAACAAAGTTTTGGTTCTGTAATAGAAAGAATCAGTTACTATTCCAGTTGATACAATAGTGAAAAGTAGTCTAAAAAAAGTTCTAATGTCCACTGTTTTACCTACGTCTTAAAACGTTCCATAGACATTTATGCCCACTGGCATTTTAGCTGTGAGAGTAGAATTAATTTAAACGATGAATAAGTTGGAAGTAACATGGATGAGAAGGAAGACTATATGAAACTGGAAGGATCAGACTTAGGTGGTAGGGAGATAATGACAAGTTTAAAGGGTAAACGATTGTAAGGTGTTAGACACAGTGTGTGCGTGGGGGCGGGGGGCTTCGGGATTTCACTGCACGCTCAGTACTCACCAGGTATTTACATTCACAAATTGTTCGCGTCAGGTTATGATGAAATCTGTCAGGTTCTCGTTTCTTACTAACTGACTTCGTGTGAGGAGAGCCCTTTAAGCGTCCCTTCATCCTGTTCACCCTACCACCTGACCACATGCTACATGGAAGCATAATTACACTTCTGCATTAATAATAGTCCTGACCTGGTGACTTTTCAAACGGTATATTGTATCGGCATGCCAAATTTTTTTGAATAAATAACTTTGTTATAAAAAAAGTTTGAGATCATGTATGGATTGACTTGTTGAACTTTATAGGTACTTGAAACTTGAAAGAATGTAAGAAGGTCATATCTAAGATGTTAGGCTTCGAGGCCTCCACGACTCTCCCCGACTCCCGACTTTAAAATGGGGAATTTGAATAAAAAATGAAAGCCATCTTTCTATCCTTTTAATGTGTTAAAATGTAAATGTGCCCGCCCACGAAGCAAGGGACCTAATACCTGGTATGCCTTAAGGCCGTTTCTTCGTGGACGGTCACAAATAGTAATATAAATTCCAAAAATTAACTGCAAAACATATGTTGTGGAAAATTGTGACACAAGACAAGTAAATGTGGTGATATACTCGTATGAATGGTGAACCAGCCGTAGTTTATCAATTTCCTATACATCAAAAGGTCATGGAACAAAGATTTGCGAAAGATAACTTTACAGCGTTTGTTTGTTCACGGGAAACATTTTAAATTACAGATTTAAGAAGTAATGCCACATTAAGAAAATATTACACGGAAAACGAGATAAAAATGTTCTTTATATTTTTTTTTCATTTTCTGTGTAATATTTCCTTAATGTGTTAATAATTCTTAAATTTATCTTTATCTTAAATATTTATTCAACACATTCAAAGCATCTATGTATACATATACGCGCACTAATAAGAGTTGCGGTGTATTCAGTCATTTAATTTACGCAGAGCTGGGTAGGCCCGATAGCTTAGAGTGGATGCGTTTTTTATGCTTATTTCTAATTATTAATACGTTGTATGTATAGTATATCGGTTATGCATGATACATCCACTAACATTGGCTGCACCAGACCAGTCGGTTCTAATTATTGGTATAACACGAGCGTAAAGCTTCGCTTACGTAACATCGCTATAATATGACTTCACACCGATCTTGTAATTGAGGTCCTTCAACATAAAAATATCCTAAATAATGTTCATGTTCGTGTTGATGTCGCCAGATTTAAAATGCCAGAAAGTCCTTTTTTTTAATTCGACGTGCAAATTAAATTTGCGCATTTCCATATTATCAAATTTTATCGTCATTATAATAACACGTATTGGCCATATGTGTTTACCTGTGGATTGTACGTAGGTGCATGTTGAGCGACTTGTAGTAAAAGGTACATACCACGCCCGCGCTCGCGAGAACTCACCCAGCGGAGTCTCGCAAGCGAATGATTTGTATTGCTAAATAATCAGCGCCAGTTGTCTGGAATACTAGTTTAATGATAGCCAGTCCGAGTTATAATCCATTTAACCAAACGCGTTTGTTCACATGGGTATCTGTATGGTATATATGTCAAAAGAAAAAATATGGTATATTACTCTATACAATTGCAAGGACCGTCGCGACGCGTCAATGCGTCGAATCTCTATCGTAGTTTCGCAATACCTTCATTATTTTATGGATTTCTTCCTTTCTTTTTCAGATAGACGCTTGCAAAAAGAAAAACATCTTGTAGGCCGGGTAGGAATCATGCTTTCTAATTCAGCGCGCAATCGCTTCTCTTGCATATTCAAATGCTTGCAGAATATTATGAGGATGTTATATCCATTATACACTCTTCTATAAGGTTTTATCAAGAGTTATATGTTTTATCTCAATTGTCATACTTTTGTTTGATTTTATTATTTATTTAGGTAGTTCGTAAATATGACTTTTGTTTTTTTACTTGCAAATCGAAAATTGAAAATTGATTTAAAGCAAACAACATTTCCTTTTAATTATTTATAAACCATCTGCAATGTTTAAAATTCATATATGTATACTGGAAGTCCAGAACACGATACACTTTCTATATCTTCTCATATATATATATATATATGAGGTCAAGATCTATGAGAGATATAATGATGATCTTTTGTAGCAAGAGAAGGTTATAATTAAAAAACTGCTGATGGCAATTTGAAATTACATTTTATTTCGAGTATGCACCACTCTCTCGCGAGTTGTAGCGCTAATGCGACGCAATCGATTTCAGTCGTTATTTACTACATGGTCACTTACTTCAATACCTACAACTATACGTCATCACTACACGTGTATGGTTCAGGGCGTGGCTCTGAATTGCAACGGTATCATCGCCGGTGTGCACTTAACATCGAAACTAAGTAAGTTGTTTGGGGTCGTGCAAAGGAATGTTTCCCTTCAACTATCACGCTGAAAATATTTTAATGCAATAAATTGGTCATTCAAGCATTTTATACTTATATGCCATGCATTTCTGGATTTAATGCTTTCTTAAATAATCTATCACCATAGTAATAAATTGTAGGCAATTGTAGGTGCACAGAACGACTGTTTATGGCAATTTTTATAAAAATCGGAATCATAATAAAAATTTACATAAAAGTGTTCTCTGCGTATACGCAAGACTCCCATGGTTCATAAAATCGAGAATGACGTCGCTTAAACCTAGTTAAAAAGCGCTTTCAGCGTCGGTGTCGAATCCGATATTGTAAAATTGCGATTACACTTTAACAGAACGTTTCCGCATCCTCGTCTGACCAAGCGCAAAGCTCACTTAATTCAAACCCAGAGGTCTGCAAGACGTTCTCTGGTGGTAGTGCTCATATAAGTACTCTGAAGTAGTATACAATATACAGTTGCACAGTGCACACATCCCTATACACGAGCGTCAAACTATTACGGTTGAACATGCCTGCTTGCCTATGGACCAACTGTATTCCAATATACTCTCTAACTTTTTGTAACTGTTACTGGTTTTACTCACTCATAGATAGTGGTAAGTGGTCACACATTTTCAGGCTGTTTAACATAATGTTCTTGTGCGCAAGTATTAACTAACTAGCCTTGATGAACAATTTGTTGGTTTGATACACAAAATAATAATCACAAGATTCTGCAACATCATTCGGTTTATTTGTATTCGCTTGAACAAAAATTAAGCTTGCCGGTTAAACTTGACATAAAACGAAGATAATTTCGCGTTTTAACCTTGCTTCGGTAAGCTTTCGCCTCACAATGTCTCACCTTCATTCGGAAAGTAGCGAGAGTTACAACGCCAGCGCTATCTACTTTCGTTTGACTTAATGAACAGAGATTTTGACTCACTGGAATCTATGTTCATACTGTTAGTCTTTTTTCAATTCGTAAATTCGTCCGCGGTAGCGCTGATGTTTAAATTTAAATACTGGGTTATGAATTTGACAACGAGGTTAACAACATTGTTTTGTAAAATGTCTTTCAGATCCTCGTTATTTAATCTAATAAAGAAGAAAAGCCTACTATTAAGCGTCCAAATACGCTATTTACCAAAGAAAAATACATTTTTAAACAGTTAAATAATTTTAGTGTACTTATAATACGTGAATTAACCCAGTATTCAAATTTAAACGTCAAAATTTATTTTGATCGATTTTAGCGCTGCCGCGGACGAATTTCTGAATCAAAAAAAAACTAACAGTATGAATATACAGGTAGAATCTAATAAGTCAATATCTCTGTTCATACAATGTTCTTTGAGCAGATGCTTCAATTAAACTGGAGCTAAATGTTGATTCCACGTGTGTTAGTTGCTTTTTAATAAGTGGTATAACATAATTTGTAGTTCGCTTAGAATAGTCTAAGCTATTTCAGAGAAGACTTATAAGCAAGAGCAATTTTTTATTTGAGTTTTTTGTTACCGATCCTACGTTCTACTTAGAATTGCTCGCTAATGTTTTACTTGGCACAGCTGACAATATGACGCTGTAGATGACGTCAGAATTGTTCTCCGAACCTCGGTGAAACTTTCGCCGAAATACGTACAATTTTTAAAAGTTTCAAAATTTATCTGCAGCACATTTTATCGTTTGTTTTTTCTGTAATTCAGTTGCAATAAAAGATGTTAATCAATGCTTACAGTATGAAGCGTCGCACTTGGCGCGATCTTATTTCAAAAAGGAAAAATTAATTGCGAAAGAAAAATGAAAAACTTTTGGTCATTTTTGAAAAATGACAACGGACAAATACAATGTCGGGGCATCTTTAGCTACTTGTGAGTAGTAAAATCTACATCGGCCACAGTTATTGAATCATTGCTTGCATGACAAAGACGTATCAGAGGTGCAAAACCGCTGTTACAGATTGCCAATCGAGGTCGAACGGGATCCTCAGCCTTCTTTTGATCTGAAACAATAGAATTTTTTATTAGAGCTGTGGCCATGATAAATTTGACTACAACACTAGGAAACTGCATTTGATGGTACAATATTTTAATAAATAATACATTATTGATAATAAATCTAAATTGATATGGAATTTTTTTCAAATGTTCTTTTTATAAAATGGCGTGAATAGAAATAAAGAAAGCATTACTCTGAGAAATCAATTTCGTTTTCATTTTATGGTATAATCTCAGTTAAAAAGGCTATATATGTATACATTGTTTCAGTTTCCCTCTTTTTTATTTAGAAATCATTGACTCTCTAGATTTACGGTTTGCGGCTCGGCGATTTGATTGAATGATTTGCTTCCCAGACGGATCACGATAATGAAACGCTATTGTGATTTTGCGAGCGAAAATCGAAGTCAAACACGTACAGGTACGCAGGAACCTATATTTTTCTAACAACACATACGCATGGAATGCGATCGATGGGATATAAATGCATGTAGTATACGTAAATCACCATACATGTATATTAACGAGTTAAGTCGATGAAGCGTAATGCGATAGGTAACCGTAATTTTGTGGAGCTTTTCACAGATTGCACATGGTGTCCTTTATTTTATTTATTTTTTACATAGTGTACGACTACCACATGGCGCGACACGGCATCTACAAAAACTGAAACACGTGAACGATTATCTTTTCCGACGACTGATTGTGAGTCTTATTGACTAGAAATTCGGATAATAAACAAATTCGTATATGGGTGGTAGTACTCATAGTTAGTCACAGGTAGTCATAGGTTAGTTTTACCTTTTACCTAAAGGGTAATTTCATTTAGTTTTACCTTTTAGGTTAGGTTAGTCATAGGTAGTACACATT
Organism: Melikaiella ostensackeni; assembly: GCA_032362435.1. NCBI lineage: Eukaryota > Metazoa > Arthropoda > Insecta > Hymenoptera > Cynipidae > Melikaiella > Melikaiella ostensackeni. The sequence goes on from JAUMHM010000005.1 coordinate 51,845,865, forward strand.
TATACAATGATTTATATAACATGAATTATAATATTTAGATATTTATATAGGTTCTACTCAAAGGAACCCTTTTCAGCCCGTCTTTTTCTGGCAAAAAATTGTTTAAAATTTAAAATATTTTTTTTTCCTGAAATGAACTCGTACGACCTTCAAAAGTGAGAAAATGATTTGCGCAATATATATTTTCAAAAATAGTGATTTAGGGTTCATTTAAGGGCTAGTCTTGCACCCCATCAATTATATCGTTTTTTTTTCTATTTAATCGATGTTGATAAAAATTGATATGCGGAGAGTTTTGGGTGTTATAATGCCACATTTAATTTCAAAAAGCAAAAAATTAAAATGGTGAACACTTTGACTTTATGTACTTTTTTATATTTAAGTTCTTTATTTAACACAAATATGCATGTCAAAGCTGAAAGAATAATCTCTTAATATATTAAAATAAAATATTTATCCAAATCATAGTTGATTAATATACTGTAACTGCAAAAAAATAAACGCGATGAAGTTAGACAATTTTCTTGTAACATCTTTTAATATACAAACACTTCTTATGATGTATTATGGCCATAGTATTTAAAATTATTTTGTTGTTAACTAGAAAACGAGGCTTCGGAGATGATGAGAAACAAATAATGGATAACGTACCTTACATTGGTAGGATATGTCTTAAGCGAGAATAATGTATGTTAATGCAAAAAAAAACTGAAGAGTTACTTTAGAATATGGGCTTGAGTATCGCTGACGTTGTCGCATCACTAGCCGACAATATTCTTTCAAATTATTAACATTAATTATTTATATTTATTTATGAATCTATTTTTTATATATAATATTTTATCATTATGAATCATATACTATGTAATTCCGGAGTTGAATCCAAAAATGTTGTCTGTTTTGGCGTATATCATTCCGTTTAAGAGATACATTGTATTTATTCCAATTTTAAACATTTAAAGAAAAATGTTAGATATCTGAAATCATCGAAACCTGTTTATTCTGAATTTTTAACTTTCACAACGGTAATTTCAAAACTGAGAATGATTTCATTTCAAATTTTCAATCCTTGGCTCCAAATTCGACCCTCGATTCGATCGGCTCGAACCGCCGTTCCCATCAAGTATGGTAAAAATATGCGTGTTGGCACTCTTTGTCCTAGTTTTATGGGTATTATTGTACGCCTATTTTTCCTAGGCGCAAAATTAGATTACCATACTCATTGGTAACGATTATGCTACATTTATGGATAAACCTGCAATAACATTTGCGTAAGACTTTTCTTATTTGTCAGTCGTACCGTCAAATCCATATAATGTGGTAAAAGTTCCCCTAAACATTTGCTCCGTGTATTAAATAACTTTAAAGATGTCTCTAAAAGTAAATAATTTTGATGGAACTGATATTTTGTGAAACTTTTCGTTTGGAAAGATGAAAATCATTTACTCTGAAGAACTCGAAACAGCAGGCATGTGCATCTGGGAGGAATCGAATCTCAATTTGTACTCAATCACATGTTTGATACGATGCATATCGCTGGACTTACTCGACAAAAGAATATGTATGATAAGGATTGGACATTTCAAATTCAAAATTTCATGGATTTCAAATTGGACAAATTGGGTTTGGTGGATTTTAAAAAACAAATTTCAACAAATTAATTAATTAATTTAATTAATAAATTTTAAGTGTAGTGGAAGGGGGGGGGGTAAAGTCAATACTAATAAAGTCAGTACTTTCTGTAACCTATCATTTGTAGAGGTAATAATGAATCAACTTTTGTTGCCAAATACTACGATTACATGTCTGCATGTCTGCAATGATGAGGCCATCACAAGATCCTGCTCCGCTTTTCCGCTTGAACTGATTATGAACTGGTTCTTGATCATCCAAGCGTTTGATAACGGATAGAAAGAGGCTATGAGACTTGTGAATTTCTCTGTTACTGTTTACTGTATTCAGATTATAAGTTGTAGCGTGCAAGTTATAAGGAGCTCCTCTCATTACGTTCCTGATCGGAGGGGTCACGGTCCTGCCCGATAACCCCAGAACCGGCCTGGTCACCGGCGTTCCCTAAGCTCGGGAGTCAAGCATGGGAGCTAGGTCAGTCTAGTAAATCTAGGTCTGATTTTCGCTAGTACTCGTTATCTGCCAAGTTCACCTGTTCGGGAGTGCAGTGCTCAATTCCCCAAGAAGTGTCAACCATATTCACGAATATCCTCACCATACCGACCAGGACGACGTCACCCATCATCACCGACAAGGGCGTCGGAACCCCCTTGATCCCCGGTAAGAAAGCTTGCATTAAAAAGTATTAAGAATTTTCAAGCCCTAAGAATCATTGGATGCAGGAAATTTCCCAATACTTTTGAATGCAAGTCTTCTTATCGGGTCTGTTTCACTACGAGTGCCACCTGAGAATAACACATTCGTTCGAAATTCAGTTCTTAATAAAGCCAATATTTTATAGATTTTGAAACTGACTAGATTTTACACGCAGAGTAAGTGCACGGTGTAGAACATTACATCACGTATTATCAACGGATAAACTTCAGAATATGTAAAAATAAATTAATAAATATATATATAAATATAAATAAATATATAAATAAATATAAATAAATTTGATTTTCAAGGTCAAAACCCCAAAAACCTATAAAAATGTCACAGGAGTGCCTTCCGGTCCCCCACGCGACGTTGGAAGGGGGTAGGGACGTGGCCTACATTATTTCTGTGACCAGTCACAGTATGCCATCCCAACCCCCACGAAATGTTGAAAAATGTTAGGGATGTAACCTACATTATTTTTGTGAGCAGTCACAGGGCTGCTTTCCCGCCCCTCATGAGATGTTGGAAGGGGGAAGGTATGTGACCTACATTATTTCTGTGACCAGTCACGGGAGTGCCTTTCCACCCAAACTAGATGTTGGAGGGGGGAAGGTATGTGACCTACAGTATTTCTGTGACCAGTCACGGGGTTACCTTCCCACCCTGACTAGACGTTGGAAAGGGGAAGGTATGTGACCTACAGTATTTCTGTGACCAGTCACGACGGTGCCTTCCCACCCCTCACGAGACGTTGGAAAGGGGAAGGTATGTGACCTAAATTATTTCTGTGACCAGGCACGGGAGTGCCTTCCCACCCCCCATTCGACGTTGGAAAGGGAAAGGTATGTGACCTACATTATTTCTGAAGCCAATCACAGAGGTACCTTTTCCTCACACGACATTGGAAAGGGATAGAGATGTAACGTAAATTTTTTCTGTAACCATCCACAGGTGCCACAAGTCCCATTCCGAGCAATTCTACACTTTGCACCAACATTTGTCTTCTTTTCTCGAAAAATAATAGTTTTTCAGAAAAGCTTTCCATTACATAAAAGGTGTATTTTAAAAGATCTATAACTTTTATTGAAATAATTTTTGTAAATTTTCATTACTCACTAAAATAAATGAAAAAAACATGACATTTTTTTAGTTTTTTGGGTTCTTGACCTTGGAAATCAAATTTGCGTGTATTTTCACTATCATATTCGTAAGAGGCGTGTCAAAATACATAGGTATACGGAGCATCAAATTATTCGGAGGTATGCGTTTTTCGGAAGAGCATCCTTATCAACAGACAGTGTCATGTACTCAAGACTTGAGTCTCAAGTTCTGTTCTGTGACGTAAATGTTTTCTTGAGCAGTATGAACTTTCTTTAGATAGATGACTTCAGAAAATGGATAAATGACAAGATAACAAATTACCATTACCAGAAAGAGTGAAATAAATAATATCACTCTCTAAATCTGAATTAGTACGAAGTTCCTCATAAATGAATGCCCAGTTTTTTACTTATTAGTAAGTATTTAAATAAGAAAATTGGTTAAGTATTGCTACGTCAATTGTTTCTTCCTAAAGGAGGGGTGTAAAAAAGCAATATTTCTTGATGCAAAGCAGATTTCGTACTCCTTTCGGATTTGTACGTCATTTTTGTTATGTTGAACAGGAAAAAAAGTAATTCTACGTTTATGATTTTCAATTCAAACTTTTGAGTTGTCTGAAAAATATTATAATTTTGGGAAAAATAGATCATGAAACAAAGGAATACTTTTGGTTGTACGCATATTTTTTTTAAATCAATAATTTTCGAGAAAAAACGAAAAACCAGGGATTTGAACTGGAACGAAAAATTATAGCGTTCCGGTTCCGGAAACGGTTCCGGCGCTTGTTCCGAAGACGGTTCCGGAACCGGAATCGGTAGATACTTAAACGTATAAAATAAATTAGCGTGTTATTCTATCATCTTTAATTGAAAAAAGAAGCTTTTGAATTATAAGTATTGTTCGACTGCAGTTCAAAGACATATTTCTCAATAAATCTGCTATAAATCTCATGCAGAGAATTGTCGATCAGAAACTTTCCTTGAAATTGAGCAGCATTAATATTTGCACTAGAATCAGGAAATCGATCGTTCGTTCCTGACTTTGTCGACCAGGGAGATGTGGTCGGGTTGCAGTCGAATTACAGTAAATTAGCGAGAGTAAAGAGCCCGGCTGTGAGCAGGTACCTACATCGAAGAATAGTCGGATGAATTGACCGACGGATGGTTGGACAAGCCGACGAACAAACGAACGGGCAGGAGTAAACATAAATTAAGATGGGAGACTGATTATGAGGCGAGAGCAAGCTATCATTACCCAAGCCATCATGACCGACCGACCGACCCTGCAGCCGTAGCTGCTGAACACTCCACTCCACGAACGCAATGCTCGCAATCCTTCTGCCTCGTGCCTCGATAATACTGGGGTGGCAACTGCTAATAATTATTAATTTCTGTTCTTGCATTACATAGTTCAGCGAATATGAAACAAGTATTGTCAGAGACCAAACTATCATACAGTAAGGTCCATGTCGCGTATCTTAAAAATATGATGAATAGCCGCTTGTAGTCTGACAAATATATTGAAATTTCGTTTTACAGACAACCGCGGGATTTTGCCGGGAGAGGAATTTCAGAAAATGACACCCACTCCCGACAAAATCGCTGTAGAGTTTCAGCTGTAATTACGACTCACGACCGTGGATAAGGCGGTTATATCGTGCGATGGACTCAATGCGACGATCCGGCAAAAGCCTCGTGTGTCTCGAGGACACGGAGCGACCAAAGGATAACCACTCTGTGTATGCTCCCCACAGGTCACCATCATGTCAGCGAAGCATTGCAATTTTTTAGCCTTTTTTGGTTAATCATGCGGAGGGCCAGGGTTAAAGCCCTTTTTCACGCAATGTAGACCTTTTTAATACTATAACTTTTTTATAAACGTATCTCTTACTTTATTTGAATTTTCCTTAACTATATTTAGTTCTAGGCTTAGTTTTTCCTCCCCCAAATGCAGAATAATATTTTTTTTTAAATTTCTATTCCTTGAAACATTGTGAATAATGGCCACATGCTTCTATAATTTTTACCGAATTTTCTATATCATATACCATAAGCCGGGGCTAAGCGGTGCATGTGGGGAAAAGCAGCGCACCCTTGATTCTACATTTCTGAAAGCTACATTTGCTTCTTCTAGGCAAAAAATATAAAGGCTTGCAACTAACAATTGCAAAACTTCAATTTAAAAAAACACAGAAGAAGCATTATCGCATTTTAAATACAGAATTAAGTTTGCGCCGCTGTCCCCACAAACGCGCCGCTTATCCCCAGCTTACGGTAGTCTAGAAGTAAATTTATTTTTGGTCCTTATCCAGTTATCATTCACATAATTTTATAAACTCTTATATTCCAGCAGACGTTTTTCGACATTTTCGCATATCAAAAGATACATATATTGCACATATGTAACAGACATGAAAACGTCCTTAACACATTTTTCCGATTTTTTTTCAGATTATATGCAGTTTTAAACCTTATGAGATGAAAAACTGGATAAATACCATATTTCTTTCCGTCTTTATCCACTTATCATTCTTATTCCTTCAATTAATCATAAATTCCGATCACATCTGGATGGCGGAGTTTTAATTCTTTCAATGTTGAAGTTACATATAATATACTTCGCTAGTAAATGTTCCTTTGGCCATCTCTTTTTCATAATTATAAGGCGAATCGAAATTTTTCAGTTTGTTTTATTCTGAAGGGGGGAGGAGGGGTTAAAAATTCATCACAAAGTAATTCTTAGGTGGGTGTTTAAGAAATATCATGGCCTATTATGATAGGGGGAAGGGTACAAAGATGGCTAAAAAAATTAGTCCGAAAAGAGGTCGGCAATCCACTTCAAGTAAGGGTTTCGTAGGCGTAGGCTTAAATTTAAAAGAATGGTCATTTTTCTTATTTTTCATAATAATGAGACACTAATAATAAAAAAGAAAAATTTAACATAGCATATTTTATTTTTTATCTAAATTCTACATGCTAGGAGCTTCAATTTGAGCCATTCCCAAAGAAAGTCGAACTAAAAGAAAAGCTTCCAGCATATGGGTCTACATAATCAAATTTTCCTCATTTTTCTTATTTTTCTTACTTTTAACCACTGATGTCAAAAAAAAGAAAATGGTCACACAGCAAATTTCATTTTTATCTTAATTCTACTTGCAAAGAGTTGCAATTTGAGCCATTTCCGAAGAAGATCGGACTAAAAGAAAAGTTTTCAACATAAGGGTCTTTTCACTCCTCAATTTCCTTATCCCTTCCCCTTTCCCAAATGATCTTTTGCTTGAAATTTGGAACTTAAACGTAAAACATATTTTCCCCAAGATTCGCAGTATTTTTCTACGCTCCACAGTGGTCACTTTATGGGGCGAATATAAAAGCTTAGAGTCATAGCTTGAACAGTTTTTTTAAGGGTCGAGATAAGATAAGGACAGATTCTTAGTGGCACTAGATTATAAGGGTTTTCTACGAAATCCTAAAAAATATCATGCTTTTTGTGAATGAACTCACTAACACAATTTTTCGGCAATATAAGTATAGTATATATAAAATTTTCAGAAAAAAAACACATATATTTTTTTAATAAGGCTCACGGAACACAGCGTTATCAATGTCGTAAATTTTGTATTGACCAGCCTCTCGAATCAGGTTGGGCATGTCAATGAAACTCGTTTAAGCGAATATAAAAGCGTGACACGTAAGGAGAAAGCCCAAGTTCCCCTGACGGCTGCTCCACACAAATGTAGTTTCAGATGAAGATATTGTGATATTAGTTAAAGTGTTTTAGGTGTCCCCCTAAAAATTTTCTGTTTTTTTCGCAAAAATGAAAATTCTTCATTTAAAAAAATATTCAACTGCATCGTACAAGAGCTTGATATACATTCAATTATTTACGTCATCAATTGTTGAATGGATGATGCTCTTACCACCAGCCATCCTTATTAGGCGGTAAACTACCCCTAATTAGCAAAGTATGCATGTGTCAAAATACAATAAAATAAAATTATTTCATTGCTTAAAAATCTTTTCAATTTTGTCTTATAGACCATAGACACGATCAGCAATTTGGAAGTGATTTTTTTTTGGGATATGTATTAATTTTGGTGCTAATTTAGGTTTTAAGTCTTCATGAATTATTGTTCGAATGAATCTCTAGTTACAGATTCTATACTTTCTATATGCGTATTTTGCTAAATAGGGGTAGCTTGACCCGTAATAAGGGTGGCTGATGGTAGGGTTTGCCCCTAAATATGAAAACGGGACAAAATAAAAATGTACGTGTTTCCTATTTTTTTGGTCCTCTGAAATATATTTTAAAAACAAAAAAATCAGAGGTGGATACCTGAAAAACATTCCTTGCTAGAGTGTCGACAGATTGTAGATTTTACAGCAGCTTGAAGAAAAATGAGTAATTAGACCAACTAGGTAGTTAGGTAGTAAGAATTGTTTACAAACTCGTTTTAGATGGTGTATCTATTTTATTATGATCAAATAGATACATCATCTGTTAATGTCACAGAGGTCCTATGTTAAAATAGTGACAGCGTAGCTTTTCGTGTAGAGCTTACAGAATTTTCTGTGATCTTTACAGAATTTCTAGGTAGCTTACAGATTTACGGACATTTTCTGTAAATCTTATAGAAATTTTCAGTAAATCATACAGAAAATTCTGCAAACCTCAGAAGATTTTCTGTAAACATTACAGAAAAATGTATGCTGCCACCGTTCTGTAAGATTAGCAGACTCTCTTTTCTCCATCTCGTTGATTTTATCATTGGATTAGTTGATTAGTTGATTGATTATTTCTTATCAACTATTCAGTTTGTTAAAACAACAATTTTGATACTTACATCAACAAATAGAATAGTTTGTAGAAAAATTCTTACTACTCAAATAATTGTCCCAACTACTCATTTTTGGCAGTATATGACTTATCAGCTTGAGATGAAGTGTATCATTAACTTGCACAGTGAACATATGTAACCGAATAAAGCGCGTGGCACAGTATGTGAATGGCTGACCGGCAGGTCCATTCGTTGGATAGTAATCGAGATTGTGAAATGAAAGTGGTCTATTTTCCATTGCACTCAGTAGCTGTTTTGACCTTTTGCTTATCAAGAAGTAGGGGAACCTGAACTCAACAGAATGATAGACCAGAGTATTTTTCCTTAAATATTTCGATTATGTGTCAGATTTCGTCGTCAATAAAAACTATTAGTTTGGTATTGAAATAAAATAATGTTATTCATATCCCGAAACATGATTATAGGAAATTTTCGACAATACCCTATAATAATTATTCGGTGTTTAGGTAAAAAAAAGTTTATCACCATTGCAGAAGACGAAGAGAGAATGATAATTACTCTGTCAACAGCAACTTTGCAGCATTTTCAACTATATGCCTGTGAATTTATTAAACAAACACACCTTTATCCTCATATTTCTACTTGCTATTATCCAGGAACTCGATATACAATGTTTGAGCCATTTAGTTACCGATTTTTCCCATAGTCACGAACTATTAGAGAACGTATTTCAAGAACAGAGAGTAATGTAGGTCTTAAAGGCACGGCACGGCGGTGAAGTAGAAGAACTAGAGTTACATGTGCCGTTGGTTGGGCGACAAGAAATGGCTCGTGCCTTTTTCTTCTTCAGTCGGGGATATCGGTCCTCGAGTTTGAGTACCACAATCACAACAATTTTAGATTACATCCCACTTTCCAGAATAACTGAAAAAGAAAAAATTGGTAACAAACCAGCGGCCCCCAACGTGACACTTCATCAAACATAATGGAACGTTTCCTAGGGCAAATTCAGAATAGAATTTTATGAATCATATGAGATTGACATAAAATGATTAAAGTTAGAACTTGGATGTTTTATTTGCCTATATATGTACAGAAAGGAAATATATTTTTGAGTTTCAAATCTAATTCTTAAATTACAATCAACAAAGTTTTTTTTTCGAATATCTAAAAATTGCTTAATATTATTGTATCGATACTCGAGAATACTCGAGAGTTTTCAACTGATTTTAAACAGTCACAATTTTGACTCAAGGTTTTCCTCAATCTTCTCAGAAAAGAACATTTTAAGATTGCAGCAGCCTTCAAAAACATGTACCCGGTGTAATGCTAGCAAATTATTTTCGACGACCTTCTTTATAAACCAATAACTCAAACGGGTTTTCCGTGCTAGATATACGTAAAGGAAAGAAAGACGAATTATCTGTTTGGTCTGAAAAATCCATTCAAACCATTAGTTTATGTTATGAGTAAGTTCGTCGAAAAAAATTAGCTACTGTTACGCCTCGTACATGTCCTTGAGGGAAATTGGGATCTTGGTGAATTTAATAATTTTTAAAGAAAAGTCTATAGCAGGGTCGGCTCTACCATAGAGGCGAAATAGGCGAGCGCCTAGGGCGCCAAACCTGAGGAGGAGGGGGGTGGCGCCAACACGTGACACGAGATTTAAAAAAATATATGTATATATAATGCAATGCGTGCGGTATTGCTATGTCTGACGTACGACGTACTATGCTCTTACGAACGCACTTTATTTCTAATCAGCGCACAACCTGTATCTTGCGGCTGCAAAGTACTCTTTAGGAGCAAATAATGTTTGACATCTACATTATCACAATTACTTATAAAAAGTTTTTGCGATCATTTAATAACCATTCATAAAATGGACGGTGGAGGGGAGGGGCGCAAAATTTTCGTTCGCCTAGGGAGCCAATCTTCCTTGAGACGGCCCTGGTTTATAGAGATATGCAAAGCGCCACCCGTCATGTATTGGAACTTTATCTTACATATCAGAAATAAACTTCCGAAACATTTAATGTCAATTTAGGTTTGTCGACCTTCCGACGGTCTTTGATCTACTAGTCG
>JAUMHM010000005.1:51859437-51870102 GCA_032362435.1 Melikaiella ostensackeni
ATATCTAGCTTCCTTACGCGCATTGTATCCCGCAATTCCTTTTCCTTAAGATCATTTACACCTCTAGCATTCCAAACGCCCAATCTCCATTCATCGCTTAAATCTTTTCCGAGGGCATGCCTTTCGTCAACAGAAGTGTCAAACCTATCCGAGGCTACTTCATTATTTGTATTATTCATTGTTAAATGTGTACACCGAACTACAGCTCCATGCTAGAAATTTATTCCATAAGTATAAAATCATGTCCAAAATAAGCAGCTAAATTGTCATAAAGTGGAGTGTCCATTCATAACGTCAGTCCCACTAAACTTTGGTCATGCAAAGGAAAGTATGAAAACCAAGCCAAAATCAAAGGAGTTATGATCGGTTTATGTTGTACACTGAGGAGGGCACCAGTCTCCTGCAGTTTGGCCTCTAAGATGGGAAAAGACCATTTTTTGCTCCATAAATGTGACAAGAATTCTCAATCATGAATAAAAACTCAACGAGCTTAGAAACTTCCCTAAATTCTCTTTTTCAAAAAATTCCATTTTCGAAAACTCTTACAAATTTGCAAGCCCTTCCATACTTTCGAAAATATTCCATAGATTTTCAAAAAGCCTCCATAATTTTTTATAAGTTTCCACAAATTTCCAGGAGTTTTCATAAATTTCCGAAAGTTTCCATTCCACTGTTTTACACAAGATAAAGATATTGCGCCTATTGAATTTAGAACTCACATCATTTGTAAATTCCCTGTGAATGTCGCTGTGTGTACATCGGACAAACAGAACGGTATTTACAGATAGACTTAGGGAACGTGAAAGTGATTGTAAGAAAGATTCGAGAGGTACATCCCTTGATTTTCATTCTCACACTCTCGACCACAGCTTCAATTTTTCTAATGCTGAAACTTTAGCAACTGAAAATAATTATAGAAAACATACTTTTAAAGAGATGTTCCAAATTGTTAAACATAGTAATTCTATTAGCAAACACACTAATACTGATTTTCTTAGCGATGTATACCGTAGTCATATTTTAGCTACTAATAAGTAATAACTTCTTAACGCTATACATAATTGAATTGTTCTCGCTTTTTATAATATTTAGAACACGCGACACGATTCAGGCTTGAGCAGGTTTATGAACGCATGTTGTACCTGACCTCACTCCTGGACATATAGCCATGGTAAAGAGGAGTGCTGCCCATAATGTAATGAATTTTTAACACTAATAATGTTCTGCATGTCCAGGAGTGGATTAATTTTCATCTTATAACTATAATCTCCTTTTGATTAAACTTCAATAAAAATTGTTATCACTTCTTAACTCCAATGTCATTTTCAAATCTTTGTATTTCCAACTGTACAGGTATGTACCTTACTATCTATTAACATCTTTATCAGTTATTTTATTCAGTAATTTTTATTATCAAAAAGTGTTTGTTCAATAGGCTTCACAGTTTTTTTAGACACTAATGAGGTCCGGCATCACTGGACGAAAGCTCGTATAATAAATTATTGACACATATAAACGACTAGTAAATCAAAAACCGTCGGAAAATCGACAAACATAAATTTGCACATACTAATCAACAACCCCAACGTCATACTGACATTTAATGTAAAGGCCTAACAGAAATTTTCAACATTGTAGACATGCTTTTTCAGCTCTATAGGAATGTTTGTATTTTAATCATTAACCCATTGGCATCGAAGAAAGATGATTTATGTATACTATAACGCGAAAACGTCTGACTCGTTGAATAGCCATTACGAGGTTCCAAAACTTGATTGAATCATTACCATACCCATAGTCGAAGCTTTTTACGACATACTATTCATTTACCCGCGCGGCACTTTTTTTTATTTTTGTATAGATTGGCAACGAGAAATAGTTTTAACTTTTTTCTAATCTTTTTTCATCTTAGAAAGTGCCATAATGACATTTCTAACATTTCAAATGATTTGAAATAAAATTTTAATTTTATTGGTTTATAATTTTTGAAATAAAAAATATATCAATGGCTACTTGTTTAATTTTTCTGGAGGAATACTGCAAATTTTTTTGATGGAGAGGCAAAGGGAATGGGGATCTGTTTGTCCACTGAAAAACCTGTGCGAATAGATTTTCATTTAAACACTAGATAAATTTTTTAAAGATTATGAAATTTGTCATTATTTCTTCTAAAATATTGCTTGATTAGAAAAATTACTTAATATTTTTTTCTACAAGTAATATAATATTTTTCTTCGTTTACGTACTCAATGTTTCGAAATGTTTTCAAACGTTTGCTCTAATTCGGGTAAAAGAAACAGTTTTGCGAATGAAGGAAAAGGGTTACCGATATTTTAAAATAATTTCGAAATATCTTAATGTAATTTTCCACCAAATTTTGTCATTTTTTAAAAAATATTCTCAATAAGAAGTTTTCAGTGAGAGTAGAAAATTGTTATCTATTCCACAGGAACATCCAGAAGGAAGTACTTTTGTGAACTACGTTTTTATGAATGCTTGAACTGAAATAATTAGCTTGTTGAATGAAAAATACAAGAAAGAGGACAGAAACGGTTTTGGAAAGTAAGTTATTAAAATGGCCAGTCTCAGGCTAGAAACTAGCTTTGAGTTTTCGCGATGTTGTCATTGTAGTCGGTATCTTCGTTACCGCTGTCGCAGCTATTGACGAAGCCGAGAGCACCGTATTGTCGCAAATTATCCTTAAATGCATTCGTGAAGTAGAAAGCATAGCCAAGCTATAGAGCGATACTTGGCATAGCAGCCGGTTAAAGTATTTCTCAATTATTTAGCGATTTGAAATCGTAGATGATACTTGATCCTGCTATTAAGTGAATCTTAATAAATTAAATTTGTATAGCATATAATAAGGATCATATTGAAGATGCATGTATCATCAATGATGTCATATTTTAACGAAAGAATCTAATGTAATCATAGCATATTGATGCACTTTAGCGTTGCTAATTTTCTTATTATCCTTGAAGCCTGTACGCTGCGCCGCCTCTCAAAATTTCGTCTAGATGCCAGCGCCGGGCAAAGTCACCTTAATGTCCGATTAAACTAAATATTTCATGTTGCTAATGGCGTCCTAAAAATATCAGTCATGAAATTATTGGCGGTCTCTCTTAAGTGAGCATGTGATTCTTTTTTGATTTGAGCTCAATATTTAGGATTTAGAAACACTTAACCGGACGCGCGTAATGACTGGTGGCCGCAGAGTCCATCGACCTATCTGCACCGGTATGCGGGTCTTCAATAACCGCAATTGTGGTTTCGGTATGCTGAGCTGTCACGCCGTGTTTTAAATGATTTTCGGTGGAAGGCACGTGATTTTCTGCCTTATTTTTACAAGACACTGTTTTAGAGTCTTGCAACTCCTTCGCGAGCGTAGCTGACTTGCACTATACAGTCATAAAATTGATGTTCGGCCTGTGTGGTTCAACTCTTTCAATTAAAAAAGTCCAACAATCTCCAATATTCCTTTTGTAGACTGAGCACGTATTTAAAAAGAATTGCTTACTACGATCAGGGGTTAGGCTGTCGAAAGGCTGTAAGCAGCTAAAGCCATTTGGTAAAAATATTCCACTTAAAATTATGATATCGCTAATTAGTAAAAGTAGTCGCGTACCAGATGCCTAGTGAAAAGGTGGGTAATCGGTAAACGCTGAGCTTCGCAAGCATTGAGAGAGGGGAAAGAGGGTGACGAGCAAGATCAGGCAGTGCATTGAAGGTGGATGGAAAGCATCAAGTAGAGCTCTACTGCATGCTCACTTTGCCATGGCTCGTTGAGTCCACGCGAACAATTTACATTCACAACGCCTTCACAGTCGCCGACAATACCAAACTGATTGGTGCTATATATACATTATACTTCTATTAACTATCAACTTTACTATTATTATTGACAGTTAGCAATGGCTTACAAACGTACTGAGAAAAAGAGAACATCTCTTTTGTCGTTGATCTTCTTGAAACATTCCAAATAGAAATTTACAACTTGCACCCAGTACAACTGCCTCAGTACTAGTTCTTGTACTGGCATTGATACCAAATAAAAACTCAGCTGCGGGTTGGTCCAGAACTAGCTTGATACCAAGCCTTTAGTGTGAAAGGAACCTGTCCAATACCTGCTATGCTGTAAAAGATATTGGGACAGTATCGTTCACACTAAAGGCTTGCGGTAACAAGCCATTACAATTGGTACTCAAATAATTATAGGCCAACTTCTAGCCAAGTATTTATTTTATACCATTGCCAGTATTGCAATTCCCATCTGGAATACTGGAAATTGTACGACAGGTTCTTCCATGGTTCTCAGATCATTTCTGCAGATAAAAATGATACGACATTCATTCCTCCAAACTATTTTCCTAAATTTTCGTTTTTTTCTGCATAAAATATACGTAATGTAGAACTTGTACAACAATGCAGTAAAAATCAAGAATAAACACTGATGAGACATGAGAATATGTACAAATCTAATCCGGGATCCACCGGCCGATATCCGGCATTAACAGGTCGTGTCCTAAATTACTTAAGACTGTTGAAAACAGAATTTCGGAAAAAATTTATTTATATCGAATTGTCTTCAATTAAAAAATACTCCAAACGTTCTATAAAAGCAATAATTATAATTGAATTTTAAAACTGCTTAGATGTGACATATTGCTTATATAATGTCCGATCAGGGTGTAGAATGCAGAAAGCAGTCATCCTTGGGCCGCTCCGCGTCCTTAAGGGACACAAGCCTCTTGTCGGCTCATCCTATCAAATCCATCTTACACTACAGCCACATACATGTCTCATATATATATAATATATATTATTTCTGGTACAAAAGCGTGCATATTGAGAGATATAGCGACGGTAAAAAAGCTGAGTGTTCTGGAGGTCATGGAAATCTCGTGCAAGGTTAAACTAAGAACGGTTTTCCCAAGAATCATAACTTGTAGTAGATTGGTCGAGCGTTGAAATACAACGGGCGTTACTTTACAGAGTTCAATCTTCAAGAACTAAACTGACGGACGGTTGTGTCAATTTTTATTACCTCCCGTTATTGTCGCAGCTCCAGCTCGTAAACATAATTACGTCTCAGAATTTTATTTGCTCTTTTTACGCCTGTCGGTTGGTATTCCTGTTACCTTTTACGACTGTGGCCTTTCTCTGTCAAGGTATGTGAAGTTATTAGGAAGTGATGCTATTTCCCTTGGTGCGCTTCCCGTACGCGCGAGCATTTTAAGCGCTCATCTGCACCTCGTTATAAACAGAGCGCGTATTATTTACGAGATCATTTACGCGTGCGAGTGCTGAGACGTCGAATACTCACGTTTAATTAAAATATTTTTTTGTTCCTGAACGGTGTGGAACCAAAAAGAGACTACTTACCGCGCAGTTAGTATGAGTATTGAGAAGACTTCTTGAGGAATAATAACTAAAATTAATTAGAAGATCTAGCGTTTTTTCCAGTTGATGGTATTAACGTTTCTTTTCATAGAGGATCACAAACTTTTACGGGATCTTAAAGTTTTGAAATTATTGCTGTCGTCGAAAGAAAGTGGTAACTGAAATCTTCAAATCAATTTATCAAATTTAATTAATTAATTAAACAATTAATTAATCAAAATTAGGCACACTTCTCTCATCAGGCCACTTGCATTTTAAAAGATTCTTCTGTGACTGATGATATATACCGAA
Source organism: Melikaiella ostensackeni (assembly GCA_032362435.1). NCBI lineage: Eukaryota > Metazoa > Arthropoda > Insecta > Hymenoptera > Cynipidae > Melikaiella > Melikaiella ostensackeni. Next base: position 51,865,132 of record JAUMHM010000005.1, read on the forward strand.
AGAACCCTGTGTAGAATATTCAATTTGGTACCAACAAAAATATAGTATAGTATAGTAGTATCTTAACTGCAATTGGAATAAGTTTTTAGCGATCAGTAATTATTTTCCATACATTCTTTAAAGTAAAACAAACGCGTAAGTGCAGACCAAGTGCTACCAAACTTGAGACAACGCATAGCTTCTTCTGATACTTAACGTGATATAAGTCGCTAGGCGACGGAGAACTTAGGACGCGGCACGTCGATAGAGATTTCTATCTGATACTTCGTAAAGAAAATTCACGTCGGAAGTTTCGTGCAGCTCAAATCAACCTAGACGTTTCACGATACTTATCTTTCGAACTGCCCTATCGAAGCTGGTAAAACGCTTCACCATGATGCACGGGTAATCATTTTACTGCCTCCTGTATAATCTCCTTCCATGGTGGTATATAATAACGATGAACAACCGTTCTAGCTATGGGTAAGGAAGGCCAGCCCAGAGACTATCAATGATATTTTATTGACAGTGCTTTACCATCAACGAAGTGAATATGCAATTTACTATTGTGCAAAGGAAGTGAATTGGGACAAACAGGAAGGAAAATAATTAGATGGTAGGAGCCAGCAGATGTACGACACTTCATATGCTGTATTAGAGACATTTCTGGCGGGTAAAGTTAGGATGTATTAATCGTGGAATTTCTTGATAAAAATCAAGAGAGAATAAAGGATATGAAATGTATATTTTTCCATTATCATCACACGAGAGTGCAGTGTGATCGTTAAAAATATCAATCTGCATTTTTCAACAGATTCTTAACCACACTATCCTAAAGTGTTACTATTTTATTGGCGTCTATTTGTGTAACAAGACCAGTCCAACCAAAATGCAAAAAGTTACCCTTGCGAAAGTTTGAGATACGAATTCATTCTGAACCCATCCAAACTATTGCTAATAATTCCGAAATCTGCATCCAATCTAATTCGAATCAATCTGAAAATACATCCTTGTCTCCAAATAAATGAAATTGAGTAAAATTTTGTATTGGGCAGAGTTTGATTCTTCGTAGCGAAGAGAAGGGTAGGTTCGCGCGGAGACTAAGTTGGCACACCCTTATTTACAAAAAACTATACTAGTTAGCCTCACGAAAATAGTTCCCTCGTCCGAATTCTTGCATAATATGTAATTGACAAAAAATTCACAATCAGTCGATTTTTAAAGGCATTTTTATTACAAGTTTCTTTATAGAATTTTTTTGGCAACATTTGATTAAATTTTGAGCAACTTGGCAACCATTAAATCTGCTTCGTGTGTGGAAGATTATGTTTTCAAACATCAAAAAATTGACTTCAATCCATGAATAATTCACATTCAACATTAACCTGATCAATTCGTCACTTTATCAAAATTTTACCTTTAAGCTCATGATAAGGAAAAAGATTTTCATCAAATAAAGGAGCCTTTTATGAGAAAAGCATTTAATTAAATAACAATTCGTGGGTGGGTGATTTGGCGTAGACGTTAAGTCGCATAAGATTTTGTACAAAGCAGTGGAAAACAGTGCAAATCACATGTCATGTTATGTACTGGTTTGAGTTGTTTATTACCGCTATGTGTTACCTCTAAATTGACTAAAAATTAAAATAACTTAATAACTTATCAAAGTAAGCTATGCAATTTAAATGTAAGTTATGTAATTCAATTAATTATTAATATATTGAAATATGAAACAATAATAGTGGTGCGCCAAATCACCCGAACTGGCAAGTAACTTGACGCAGGTCTTTACTGACAAGAAAAAAAATCAATTGGATCGAGTTTTAAAAAAATAAAAGGACATAACTGGCCAACGGAATTAGATATTAAAAAAGTGATTAAAATACACTGAAAGTCCCATATTAGTCCGACTTTGGTTCTTACCTAAAATGGCATATATCGGACCGACTCCAATATCAACAATCAGGTCCGTATGAACCATTTTTATCTGATTTTCGTTCGCAGTAAAAAATATTTATTGAATTACTTTAAATTTTTGTTTGTTTTGAAGGATGAACGCTGCCACTTGTTTTCCTGAGACATTTTTGTAACACATAACGTAAACACTGAAAGCGAATGAAACGAAGTGCGGACCGTGCGAACTGACGAAATTATGCGCTTGCGTGGCACCGCTCGCATTGTTAGTGCGATACTGGACGAGTATGCTGGCTTTAGAGTGCCGCTCTCTGCACATCTTGCACCCCTGATCCTCAAACAAAAATCTCGGAATAACATATTACGGACTGGCTTACTAGGGACTCTCAGTGTATATTAGAAGAGCCGACCAGGGCTTCAACTGAAGTTATAAAAAAATAATACTAATTTCATCATAGTTAGTAGTACGACTAAGATCTCACGCTCGACTTTGCTCGTCACTCTCTCAGCACTCGTCATCGACCGCGGATTCAACTGAAGAAGAGCACAAGACATCAGCCTCGGGCCGATCGGTTGGTTGGTCGTGGAATAAAGCTGTGAGTCCGTCGCATTTTCTGCGGTCACCATGGCCGTCGGTTATTGGTTGTTGTTTGCTGCAGTGGTGCTGATTTTAGTGCGGCTCATGGGAACTCGATTCTGTAAAATCACTTCCGTGTTTAACAGTCCTATTCTTCCTCGGGTCGAAAGTGTTCCTTCATTTTCTGTTTTTCCTTTTTTCAATATCTCGTAATCAACTTTAACTCCGCACTGGATATCGCTGTGATGTTTTTACGTTCTTTAATCGTGAGAACCTAAACAAGGCAATTAAATTAAACACTGCGAAGAATGTATATTAATAACTTATTAATATCTGTATTTTCAACTGCAGGATAGTAGACCGTGATACCTGGACAGATTTTCCGTAATGTAAATACAGATCTAGATACTCAATATCCATTTTTGTCGAGAAATAGTATGCCTTTCTAAGCTGTCCTAATAATCCTTATGCTTCAGTTCAATTAGCATTGAAATCATTAATAGTTCTTTAAGAATAAATTTTAGAAGGCAGCATTTATAGTTCACAACTAAACATTCATAATTACAATTGAGCAAATATAATTGCACAAGAGTATATAGACTTCATACTTCTTGTTTTAGTCTTAACAGATTGACATTGAAGTGGTACTACGATGAAAGTGTTTCTCGGGTAACAATTGGAGATATTCGCGTATTTCTGAATTCATTGCAGAAGGACATTTCAAAGCATAAAATAGTCACGCCAGCCAAGGACACTTGTGAAAATCGAGATGCGATGTGGCGGTGAATCGAGAATCTAGAAATTGAATCGACCGTAATAAACAGCGTTCCTCAGATGCGAAGCAAACTAGCCAAGACCAATATCTCATGTTCGCACCGCATCTTCGAAATACCGTGACAAATAATAAGATCCTACTATCTTGGTGAGTTTCTGGTACTTGGATTAATTGGCATTTACAGTTAGGGACGCGCTTTGATTGCCCAAGGGCCCCGCAGATTTATAATACTGTCCGTTCGTCCGTAGGTAACGCGGGGAAAACGCAAGTCGTCTAAGCCCCTAGCACCGATATCCAATGCCAATAAATAGTTTTATGCGCGCTCACTTAAACCTGCATTGTCTATAACGACAATTTGTGAGAATTGTGGCTTTAGTGACGCTTTATCCACAGTAAATTCCGTAATCATTCGTGATAAAATATACTTTCAGTACTTCTTCAATTTATTGCACATAAAAATATTTGTACGACAAAGCTTATAAATATCATGAAGTCGATTTTTCTCAAAGCTTACATTTCAAATATTTTCAAGCTCGTTCGCTTGTTTTTGTACTATTATTGCGTTGGGAACAATAAATACATCCGCGACACGCTGTAAAAAGTAGATTTCGTTCTATTTACTGTCTTATTTTTGACGTGGTATTAATTTATACCTCGAGGTGTCATTTTTTTATTAGGAATACTTCAAGCTGTTAGTTTCAATGTAAAACAATTGACTGTGGTATCACCGTTGTGGTCTCATTTCAATACTGAAATGAATCAATTTAGAACACTGAGTCATGTGTGCGTCGACATTTGCAATATCACATCTCACATTTGTATTCTGCTTATCAGCATATAAGTAAAAATGCCTAGAGGCAAAGAAACGAATTGAATAATTAAAATAGATTTTTGTTCGAAACCCTTTGTAAGCAAGTAGACATATAGGCTAGTGTTAAGATGCAAATCATCCAAGATATTATTGCTATCATCGCACTTTCAAAACTCATTCTCATTCTGATGTATAAGTAATGTATATAAAAAAATATTAGCATGAACCATTTATTTAGTAACTCGAGCATTGAAAATGGCAGGTCTTCCAGAATTAAAATTCACGCTCTGTTGCTTATACCACTCAATCAACCCTGTCTGCGTGACTTTCTGACTAACTCTTGTATCATGGTATCAACACTTAACAATTCTACGAGATACTCGTGTCACTCTTTGTCCTCGATGTCTTTTTCTAGTTTCATACGCGTTGGTATATTTTTACACACAGTGTTTACAGGAGAGACAATAGACCTAAAATGAACCTTCCTTTGTATGATTTTATCCAAACATATCCTGAAATGCAGTGCATCAATTTTTGGGGTGTGCAGTCACTCGGGTCGAATTTCCAATGTGAACCAGAATCCACTCGGGCACATTTGCAACATAAGATTTTTCGAAATTGAGTTTAATTTGAGAAATATTCAAAGAGAATTAAATTATTTCGAAAGTAGGATTTCGCGCAACCGAAATTGTGGCGTTGATTTAAAAATAAAAACCATCTGAAATAGCGCTGATCGGATGTAGGATCAAAAAATTTAATCCCGCTTGGTTCAAAAATATCAGTAGTACACCACTAATCCATTTCTTTCGCAAGAGTATCATATATCTCTTATTATATATGATTACAGTTCTAGCCTCCGAGCTGGTCGGACGTGTTTTTCGGTCGATCCCTGTCACGCCTTTCTGAGAACTTACG
>JAUMHM010000005.1:51919369-51930050 GCA_032362435.1 Melikaiella ostensackeni
AAAATTTTTTTGTCAAAGGAATTGGGTCTTGAACTCTGTACAGCCTCCCCCCCCCCCCCCCCGCAAAGTTTTTAGTTCAGTGAACCAAAATAGACAATTCCTATGTCATTTGAACAGCTGAATCTGCATTCCCGGTCAGAATTTCAAAACAAGTTCGTATTTTTATGACATGTTTTATATCTCGAAAATAAGAAAAAATAGTTTTTTGAGGTTAGAAAAAAAGAAAAGCTAATTTCACAATTCCAACCTCGGATTCATCTTCAGCGACACAAAATCCATAAGAATTGACTAGTCTGGTCAGCCGAAACATCCACTTTTTTTTCGGCGAGGTATTAGGGTTTTGAACTCTGTACAGCCCCCTCCCGCCCCGCAAAGTGGTTGGCCCAGCGGATCAAACTAGATGATTTCTATGTATTTTTGGCGCTGAATCCGAATTTATGGTCATAATCGCAAAACTAACTCGCGTTTTTTTATAAGATGTTTTACGTTATGAAAAATGTCGCAAAAAGATGTTTCTTGAGGTTGGAAAAAAAAACAAGACCTGATGGTAGAATTCCGACCACGGATTCGGATTTAGCGGCTCGAAATCCATAAGAATTGACTAGTTTATTCCGTCGGAACTCTTACTTTTTTGTGGGGCTGTGTTTCTATAGCGTATTAATAATAATTATTATAATAGCGTATTATAATAATAATTCGTCGATTTTCTCCGTTCGCTGATTTTGTAGTTACTGCCTTTTTCCTTAGAACGGTAGAGGGGTAATCTCGAGAATAATAATCTTCACTAGCTACAAAAGAGCTAAGGTAACAAATTAACAATCGAAATTTGCGTATAAAATTATTTTTCGGCCCCTAATGGCCTAGTGAAACTTAGTGAAAAAAGGACCTCGAAATTAATTGTATATACACCGTCCTATGATTCTCCTGTACTTAGTTGGATAATTTTACCCTTTTTAAATTTAGTTTTAATCATCATAATATTTGTATTTCACCGAAATATATAAATAAAGCGGTACTATTTTGTCTATCTAATGCTTACTGTTTATTTCTAAAGGAATACGTTGAGACAATAGATAGTTTAAAAGGGTCTTTTGAGAATTTCTTGCGAAGGAACTACACATGATATTTGGAAACAGTTTTTCGTCTTTTATTGATACACCCTTCGACTTTTAAAATATCAGTTTGAAGAATCAAATTTTCACACCTGCGACCTTGGAGAGTCCTTTACCGCGCCTCTGCAAAAACGTCATAGTCAATCGGGTGGTAAGTCTTTGGCCATTTAGGTTGCCTGAAACAAGAAAAGTGAAACATGTCTTTAATTGTTATTACGTTGGCTAGTTTTAGACACAATTTTTTTTTTTTATTTGAAATCTCTCAAAATGGCATACTGTTTTACAAAACAATTTTTTTCGGTTGTTTTTTTTAAACTAATAGGGGTTGTAAAAATTAAACAAAACAACATTTTTAAAACAGCTTGTCTTCTGACCTAGTGACATGTCTGCTGAACAACTTAAAAAAAATAACCCGATACTCCAAATACTTCTAGTCGAAGTCTTACCAAAAAGTTTCAAAAACACGACTTTTGGGAAAACGAGTTGAAATATAAATGACGGAATAAAACATGATTGGAGAAACTTACAATTCAATAGGCTCAATAGGTCTCTCTTTGCTGGATCCTGGTCCTTTTCGGTGCGTCACTGACCCTCTGCTCCGCTCCTGCGACAGAGGGGCGTGAAAGGACCGCGAGCAGCCGTAAAGGACGTTCCGTCACTCGTTAACTGAAGTGTATTCCCCAAAATCCTTTATAGGGCACATTTCTAATAACTTCTAGATTCGAAATATGCAAAAAAAAATCGATTTTTCAAAACCTCGAACGTGGAAGACCCCCGTAGCCTACTTTTCTATTGGTAAGAGCAGTATTGGCAAAAAAATTATAAAATTTATCGTAGGGTAGCCCAAGGCAGCATTGTGAGCTTAAACTTCGTTGCTCCATAAACAATTTAGAATAAGGGATATTAAGATGTTAAGTTTTTAGAAGAGACTTCCACTTCTAGAGATCACATTTTCATATTCTTATAAAAAGATCGATAAGAGAATATCTTACATTTTGAGATTGTTTTAAATACGCAACTTTAACCTCAACCTTAACATCTCGGGATATGAATGAGGTATGAATGCATGTGTGTACAGAACTTGATCCAATATCGGATCAAAAAATGATACTTTGGGATTTAATGTGATATAGTTATTTTTTTATTAAATTATTTTTAAAATTATCTCAATTAATTGAATTAAAACTGTAATAACAACTCTCCACTCATACATATTTTTGCAACTGTCATTATGTCAGTCTTGTAATGTTTTTAATTTAACATGTTATATAGTTTTAACTTTCCCTACAGTGAAATAATCTAGTATAAAAGAAGCCGTAATACGTGGAGCCTAATCATACTCGTAATACAATATTTTGACCTTTAACACTCCTGGGAATAATGAGGGCTTTAATGTTGACATTTTGTATCCCCCGTAGGAAAACTGCTTAGAAATCGCCTACCACTCAGTGAAAATATACCTTCTTACGTTATTCAAATAATAAATATTTTTCACACATCTCCGTTATGAAAATGCATGCTTAATTTGTTACATTTTTATTGTTAATTCGTCAATTATTTTTACAGCAAAGATAAAAAAGATATCATGGGTCTCTTGAAGGGGATGAAATGGACTAAAATAAAAAAAGTATGGCTTCATGATTTGTTCAAAACAGTTTGTGATCCGGTAGACCCTACCATGCATTTTCAAACTTTTGGTGCTGCTCATTCACAAGTCAAAAGAGGACTGAAACTCACTCTGAGTGGGAATAACTTGCAACACGGAGTCTCACGAACTCGCCTGGGGTGTTCAATCGTTATTACCATGTGAATACTTTTTCTAAAGATTTTAAAATTTCTTTTAAGGATTTTATTTTGGTAGAGATTGATTCAGGGTGTCGATTACGTAACTTTCTCACGTCACTTCCACTTTCACTTAACAGAGAGAAATGCAGGCAGAAATGCTTATTAAGACCTAATATCTGGATATTCAACTATAGGACGATGATCTAGATATTAAAATTTAATATCCAGGTATCATTAAAACTCTAAATATGAAAATATCCAGATATTAAGCTTTAATATCTGGATATTGAATTTAAATATCTAGATAATTAGTGAGTTTATTATAAGTCTTTCCAAAACTGAAAGCATTCACAATTTTTATTTCTGACTAGGAAACCAATTTTTAAAATGGTTTTTTTCGCAATTTAAGAAAAAAAATCGAAATTTTCCAATTTTTCATAGGAAAGAAGTAAAAAGAAATCTGCCTGCTTCGCGGACACATACTCATCGCGCGCAAATCGCTTTGCTCGCAAGTTTAAGCGCGCCTAAGGCGCGCGATTCGATCGTCGCGCTTTGCGCTCGGTGTTACATGTTCTTGATGTACAAATTACTAAATATGTTTATGATACGAAATGAAAAAGGAAATTTATTTACTCAAGGCTCTATCGGCCCTAAGTAATACATTCTCATCATAATATTGGCGCTCGATTTTTTACGCTCACCGTATAATATATACAGATAAATAGTTAAAAAGACGATTAAAAAATTATCTTGATGATTTACGATTGGTCCCATAAAGAAATATCTAACGGCAATTTCATTTGACTTTTTAAAATCACTCATTCTAGCCTCTTGACTTTTTTTCTTATCTCGCATCGTTTGGCTCAAAAATTAAAATTTAAATATTCCAATATCATTTTCCATACTTAGAATACAAACTATGCCTCCTACGAAAAAATGTTTAAAAAAAGCTTATAGATCTTCGTAAAAGCAAAATTTTTATATCCTAACTTTTTTTCGTATCTCGCGTTATTTAGGTCAAAATTTGAATTTTCGATTTTTCAAGAAAATTCATGAAGTTGGTGTGATAATCTTCTAGGACTTTCAAAAGCAACGTTTTTCTCTTCTTGACTTTTTTTCATATCATTCACTGTTGGGCTTAAAATTTTCATTTTCCTTTCTTTCTTTGAATTTTGTAAATGCTATAACTCATAATTTTCTTTTTATCGAAAAAAGTCATTGAGATAAATTGTTCGACTTTGTGAGTACTATGGACAGCCGTACATATAATTTTTAAATATTGAAAAAAATGGTCTCAAAATTTTTGAAAATACTCCAACTTTCTGAATTTTTATCCAAATTGGCTGGTTTACGAACAGTCTTTTCTTTTTAGGCCTTAAAACAGTGTACCAAAGGCCAATCTAATCGGACAATTCCTTCGAAAGTTATCGTGTTCACAGACGACGACGACAACAGCGCAGACAGACACCGAAGTAAAATCCATTTTTCCTCAGTCAATGAGTCTAAAAATATCAAGATTTTATGAATTCCGCGAAAGTCAATTTTCACACAAACCCAATACCTTCTCATTGAGATGAGAATGTAAAAATAGAAAAATTTAGGTCAATAAAACGATTTGCTTGTAGTTAACTCATTACGCAGTACTGATATGATATGACTTTGAAGGAATGTTGTAATTACGTTGACATAATAAGATATAACAACAGAATGATCGCTTGTTGTTATGTGAGTTTTAGGTTCGCTCAGAGAATGCTATAAAGTTGCGAATCCTGAGTAAGATATCAGAGCTTTCTTAGCGAAGTAAACGTCGTCCAAACACGGCACTAATTTCAGGAGAAAACATCACCCAAGGGCGAAGATTCATCGCGATACGTTGAAATTTATTTTTGTATCAAGTAGACGTTTCTAACTAGTTTGTTCTCAGAGAAAGTAAGGGTCCTTTTCCCAAGATTAACGATACTTTAGTTCTGTTTTAAAGAGGTCCTCAGTTGCCTTTCCAACCACCGCACCGTCGACTTACCAAGAATCGAATATCTCGGCTACTCTGGAATCCCTACTAATAGATCTCCCCTGCACGTTTTCGGAACAAAGTACAGAATCTGACAGTCTGATTTGCCTCTATATTTTTTATCTTTCTCTGTAGCATGCTCTCCCTGTGCAAGGGACAAACCTCATTTTGTTATTTTATACTCCCTGGAAAACGCAGAAATCGCCGTAACTTGAAAGCAGGGCATTTTATGATGACTACAGAAGTGGTTGCGGACACTGGGATGGGAAGGGAAGGGAAGGAAAAGTAAGGGAGGTCGTGGTTTGTGGGTGAGGGATGACACGGAGCAAACGAAGGCTGCAGGAGGGGAGGGAAGTGCGAAAGTAAGCGAGCAGCGATGGGGGCAGAGACTGGAATTGATTGCTTTTATTACGCAAAAAAGCTCCTCTCCCTTAGCTTGGTATTTTTAACTTCTGCCACGGTGGCGAATAAGTAAGTGCGCTATTTACATCAAATCTCGTAAGTTATTGCTCCCGGTAACGGTTCCGCGGAGCACAATATCTTGGGTTAAATCCCTCGACGACTGCGCCTACGACAGACTCCGTGGAAAATTCTTATGTAATGAATTATACCCGCTTGACCTTCTAATTGCACTTGCTAGAGAAAAACCACATAGGATAATCTCATTTATCTACTATATCTAAGTGTCTTTTAATAGACTTATTCTAAATGAACGCAACTTGACACAAAACATTCATCACTCCTTAAAGGTTACATACATTTTTCTTTAATTATCAGCTAATTATTATAAGTTTATACATAATAAGGGATGCATTATAAATTAGGATAGGTCTTCATAGCAACAAGATATTGCGAGATATATCTCATTTAGGATCGGGGGTGTATCGATATTCCTGGTATATTCCTAGGATGTTCCCATGATATTTTAGGAAATAAATAGGATATCCAGGAATATCATATCGCTATGGCATGGGAGGGGGATTTACTACCAATTGCACATTGAACATTGCAGTTAGAGCCATTCAAAAAGTTTAAGGTGAACATTTTTAAATAAAGACCATAATTACACGTTCTATAGTTTTTAAGAAAACATCTGCTTTGATACTTTAAATTGATACACGAACAGGAACGAGATATTGCGGTATATCCTACTTATACCACAATATATCCTGTGGATATCCTTGAGATATGTACTGTATATTTGCGGGATATCTTTACTAAGAGAACATTTCTATATCCTTGGAATATATCCACACGATATCCTGGAATGTTTTTGGACGTTTCGTGGATATTCAAATGTCCAATTATGTTTAAGATATCTACAGGATATCTTGAAACATAAAAATAATATCCCGCAATATCCCATTGACATACAGAATAGAAGCTGTATCGGACAATATTGGATTCTGAAATCAGTTCGTGACGTAGGTGGAGAAACGTAAAGCAAAACGTACTATTACTTTTTACATACCTTTTTCCATTTTTCGGAAATTTTCGTTAGCACCTGAAAAAACATATTTTTCACTGATTTTTCCAATTTCAGATGATATTCCTAACTTTAGGAGCTTTTGTGCTTTAAATTATCTAAGAAATAAATACCAATATATAAAGTTTCAATAGGAATATATGTACATGCTTGAAGTTTTAAAATATTGGAAAGATTTTTTCAAAAAAAATTCTATGTGAACTTTGACTCTATGGACAGTTGAAAATAACTACTAACAAATTAATATTTAAATATTAGATCACAGTTTTCATTCATACACGTTTTATCAAGCTGCTTTGTTTTGCATATTGAATTTTCATATTCAGTCCACTGTCCACTTGAGTCTCATGAGTTGGCTTGCTGAAATCATATTTTCCATAAATCTTCACCGCTTCATTTTTTCATCCAACGTTCAATTTACCAGACGTCCTTTTCTAGCAGCTAAGTCCTCGATCTTTCGTTCTATGGCAAATATGATTAATACAGTAACTGAGCGGTGGATTAGGAAGGATGGAAGTTCGCAGAACGAGACACTGATTAGGAGTAGGTGGCCATGAGAGCACGAAGCACCCCCACCCACATGATCGATGCACCCAGAATGTTGGCGGAGAGCAAGACAGTCTCATCTGCATCTGCCTCATCCTCATGCACTCATCCCCTACTCGCGTGTAAATGTGTCCCACACCAAGGCCGCTCCAATTACGTTGAGACATATTGCCCGTCAACGCGGTCAAATTCGCTCGTTCATTTGCGCAAACGATATGACATACTCTAACGTCCTATAAGAATCACCAAAGATTACTTATAGGTTAAGGTAGTCGTCATAAGCATAGCAGGTTTCGAATGATTTATATTACTAGGGATATCGAGTCTTTATTTTCGGAGATAATCATTTAACATCAACTTCTACGAACTCAACTAAATCACTAAATCAATTAAAGTTTGTTTGGTTTAAAACAATCTTCTCGTTCAGGAATTATATGTACAGAGAGTCATCAAATTCTGTGAGGAATTTATGGAATCAATCGATCCAAGTAACAGTAGTGCGAAAATGGACGTGTCCAAACTATAAGCTATTGAAACATAGTCGCTTTGAAAGGTTCTATCGTTCGGACGTCCGAATAACCTCTTAGTTCTATCTCGGTGTCGAACTGGGAAAACTTTAAAATTCTAATATAAATCGAATGAGCACAGTAGCGTTTTCGATCTTTTCATATTTTTAAATAAATAACCATTATTATTCACGTTATTGTAAACAAATAGCTAAAAAGAGGATCGTTTTTCACAATAACGTAAGCAATATTGGTTATTACTTGAAAAATACTAGAAAATATAAAACCTAAAGCATCCAGAATTTCATATGTATTTATGATACAAGTGCGCAAATTCGGTGACGATTCAAAAGCTCACACAAGAGCCTTGGCATTTATAAACAGTGGTGTAATAAGTATAAAGTTTAATGAAAAAGAAATGTTTCCTTATCTATATGAATCAAAACTACAATGATACTTCTTTCATTATAAACTATAAAAACTATACATTCGTTTGACTAACACCAGTAATGAAGTTGCATGCCTAACGATTCGAAAATGACAGAGGTACAATTGCGGTTGAAATCGAGGCGTGGCACCACTACCGTAGAAGGGAATGCAGGGTCGTACTGGTAAACCTAAGGAGCCCGGGGGTTTTATGTGAAACATGTTAGGTTGGGACGCACTAGTTTGAAGGAGTGTTTTGGTTTAGGGGCGCACTAGTCAGGGGCGCACCGGGCGATCGCCCGGTAGCCCGGCGGGCCAGTACGGGCCTAAGGGAATGTGTGCGTCGTAATGTTAACGCGGCTAATGTACGAACGGGAGAGATGCATCTTCCACTTAGAAGGGGTTTGTAAAACCAACTAAAGTAAGGAAAAACGCACTATAGCAACGTGAATTATAACGACTTTGTTCTACGCATGCATACTTTTTTCTATACTTCATCATTCTATATTGTGTATTAAAACTGTAGACGTTAAAAAATGGTATATTTTGTGACAAGGGATAAAAGCGGCTCATTTGAGACGAATGTGAAGTTTGCCGCCCGAGCGAAGCGAGGGCAGTAATCACACGAGTCTCAAATCACCGCTTTTGTCCAATAATGCACACGATACTTTTTGCAACAATTGCATTAAATATGAGAGTTTTTAAAAGCCCGCGAAGTGTATCAAAAGTGAGTCGATTTGTGACCAAATAACGAAATAACATTATGTAAACATTGCGCGCTAAAGCCTGTCACTGCCTGTCATTTTGAAACTAACTAAAGGCTTCTCCGAAACTATAACGGATGGCGCCACCAAAGGCTCCGCTTTTAACACGCTAAAATCACTTTTAACCCTGCATCATCGGGGTGAAAGTTCTTTTACACCGCTAAAAACAAACTGACGTCATCGGTCACAAATCGGCCATTCTTGTCACGCGAAAAGGGCGCAAAAACTCGTATTTTAAATGCGTGCGTTACAAAAATATTATTTTGAGTTTGATTTTTCGAGAAAAATGGGTAGACCAGTCTAGTGTTGCTGTCGAGCGAGAAATGTCAAGCATTAAAACAAAACGTGACGAGACATATCTTCCGCCTTGAATTTCTTGTCTTGGATCTGGCTCGAAATGCCGAGGCCTCGAAAATCGAGGTCTTGTTTCGGGCGTGTCTCAAAGGCTTGAGTTTCCTCAAGCATATGTGCGAACGCCTCCCATTCAATGAAAATCCCTAAGATCCTAGATAACCTTTCCAGCAGCGGTGTTTTGTCTGTTAGCTAGCCTAGATAACGAAATATTTCTTTTTTAATTTTCCAATTAGCGACATGAAAATAGAATATTCGAAACCTACAAGTTTTCACGATTGCCACCGTATAAAATTTGTACAGAAAAGTTTTAAAATTGCCTCTACAATCGTCCTACGAAAGCATAATTTACTCTTCCTTCCCAGACAGTAGGTTCGTCGAAAGAAAGATGCACATCTGCAAAGGTATTTCAAGCCTTCAAGACGAGTCCAAGACAAGGCCCCGCTTTTCAAGGCCTTAAATTGTCTCGAAATTCAAGGCCTCAAATTATCCTACATTACTTTTCTCGACCTCCGCCTTGACATGTCTCGTCTTGAACGGCATCACTAGACCAGTCTTTCATGTCTTACTTAAGCTCTTGTTTTCGACTTTAGCACACTTTCAGCCATTCAGGAAATTCACATATTTGATTTATTTTGTGAAACGGAAACTTTTCCTATCAAGAAAAACAAGTTTCGAAATATCTCACTGAGGTAGCTAAATGGTTTAAATATTTAATATGATTATTTAGTTAAAATTACATTGCCAAAAAAATATATTCTCTTTACAATTTCAAAATATAATACAATATACACACACGCCAGAATTTCCTCTAACTAGGGACAACTGATGTAATCTGTACAATCTACAGGTTTGTTATGTAACACATACAAACCATAAATACCAGCAATATACTATTTTTTAATCAGTTATGTCTTACATCTTATCAATCTTAAATTAACCAGAAACGTTTGACGCATGGAGATAAAGTCTAACCCTTTGGTAGTAAAACTGGAGCAAAGAAATGTTATTGAATAAGCAGTTAAGAGCATTGACCCTTGAGTCTCTGTGTACATTAATCGCCACTTGTGTACCTATAAGGTACACACGTACCTGCCGCCTTAAATTTCTCGTCTCAGATCTGGCTCGAAAATGTCGAGGCCTTGTCTGGGCTTGCCTCGAAGGCTTGAGTTTCCACTAGCAGATGTTCCAGCGCCTACCACTCAATGAAAATCCCATACTCTAAGGCCCCAGCTTCCCTGTCCCTTCTCAGCGGGTATCTTTTGTCTGTAGTCCGGCCAGAAGAACGAAGTAAAATTTTCTTTAATTTTTGAATTAGCAATCTGAAAATGTTATATTCGGAATCTACCAATTTTCCACAACTCCCGGCGTATGTAATTTGTCTAGAAAAAATTTAAAATCCTGGGGATTTACTTTCATCTTGAAGTTGGATAAAAAGAGATTTGCAACAGACTGATACTCAGTTAATTCAAATGATTCAGATTTGGTGTGAAAATTATAATTGACCAGTGAACATTGACATCTGAATGCGAACTGAATTAATAGAACCCAATAAGAGAATAAGACAAAAATTCTTTGAAAGTTAATTCTTGTTGAAAATTTGCCTCTTTAGTTTGAAATATAATCTCTTTTGGTAGAAATTTCATCCTTTTTGGTTAAAAATGCAACTGTTTGGTACAAAATTAATCTGTTTTGGT
>JAUMHM010000005.1:51930150-51943981 GCA_032362435.1 Melikaiella ostensackeni
TAAGCTTTGAAGAACCTTCTTCAAAGTCAACTTGAAAAGCAATTTCTGTTCCAAAGTGACCTTTCATTTTATGATACTATATTGTAATTTTCAGATAAAATAAAAATACTGTTCAATAAAAAAAACTGACAATTTTCTTTCAACAAGTTCTTACATAATAATTTTAAAATGCTTAATTACTAAAAATTGTAATTTTTATTACAAATCATTTCTTTCATATTCCTATAAAGTATTTGACTATTATTGCTACATTAAGATTTTTATAATGACCTGCATCCACAATCACCTATGAGAGATCTAATTTTGAATTGAATTGAGTTGAATTGAGTTTTCTCGAAATGCGAGGCCTTGAGTCATCCTGCCTTGCTTTTCTCAACCTCCGCCGGGACATTCGTCGTATCGAAAGGCATCACTAACGGCTTGTATATCACTCTCAATTCAGGAATAAAAATCCTTTCTGCCACAAATTGAATTAGTTTAATGCTGTCATAGTGAGTAGAGAAGCAAAAAATTGTTTAACTGACTGGTTTATCTAAAATATTAGTTAAAAATAGGAAGGCATATAAAATGTCATGCGACCTGTGAAAAAATTATTTTGTTAAAAAAAAACTTAAATACGAGAAGCAAAAATGTGTAAGATTTCTAAAGCACATCAATACAATAGACTCATAAATCTCCAGTGATTATAAGTATTATAACGCATTTTATGGAATATTTTTTTAGATATTCCTTTTGAATTCCTGTGCACATCATACAACTGTGGACACATTTCCCTTATATATAGATGATTAAAAAATAAATAAATCGTTAAATGCGTTAAATCTTGAAGTGGACATTTTTTATTTGAAAAAGCGGATTCAGAAGGCCTCAAACCCATTAAAATTCAACCAGTTGGTTCTTTTTTTGAGTATTGAACATCAAAACTTTGTTACTCAAAAACAGTACATCTGAAAAAACTGTAAAGTAGAAAATTTTCGTTTTGTTATGACGTGGAATACATAGGATACAGTGTTCATGATTGCTTTATTTGTTTGTCAAGGGACAGAAATGTTCTTTTTCTCACTAAATGAGAAAATTTTCAACTCATGACGAGACGAACGCTCTGCAGCAGTAGATCGTAGTGATTTTTGTAATTAACGGCTAATAATACTACCTGAAAAGACGTGGCAAACGTTTAGCATTATTCTGGAAAAGTTAATAAATTTGTAGAAAAATCTGTCAAATCTGTTTTTTCTGTAATAGAAAATCAAAGTTAATGTTGCCGTCGAGCGAGAAATGTCAAGCATCAAGACAAGACAAGACGAGACACACCTGCCGCCTTAAATTTCTCGTCTCGGATCTGGCTCGAAAATGTCGAGGCCTTGTCTTGGACTTGTCTCGAAGGCTTGAGTTTCCACTAGCAGATGTTCCAACGCCTACCACTCAATGAAATTCTTGTACTCTAAGACCCCAGCTTCCCTGAGCCTTCTCAGCAGGTAACTTTTGTCTGTAAGCGGGCCAGAAGAACGAAGTTAATTTTTTTTTAAATTTTTTAATTAGCGATTTGAAAATGTTATATTTAGAATCCACAAGTTTTCATGATTCCCGGCGTATGTAATTTGTCTAGAAGACTTTGAAAATCCTGGGGATTTACTTTCATCTTGAAGTTGGATGAAAAGATATTTGCAGCAGACTGATACTCAGTTAATTCAGATGATCCAGATTTGGTATGAAAATTATAATTGACAAATGAACATTGACATCTGAATGCGAACTGAATTAATAGAACCCAATAAGAAAATGAGACGAGAATTCTTTGAAAGTTAATTCTTGTTGAAAATTTACCTTTTTAGTTAGAAAATTAATCTCTTTTGGTAGAAATTTCATCCTTTTGGTTTTCTTTTTTGGTTGAATTCAACTGTTTTTTATTTAAAATTAGAATCGTTTTTAGTTGAAATATCAACCATTACATTTTTTGTTGAAAATTAATCTTTTTTGCTTAAAATTCAACTACTTGGCTGAAAGTTTAACTACTTTGTTAAAAATTCATTTTTTTTTTTTTTGGTCGCAGGTTCATCATTTTAGTTAAAAGTTCATTTCTGTCGTCGAAGATTTGACTATTTTCTTGAAAATTCGTTTTTTTTTTTTGTTAAAAATTTATCTTGTTTAGTAGAAAATTCCACTATTTTATTGAAAATTCATGTAATTTGTTGGAAATTCCTCCTTTTTGGTAAAAAATTAATCTATTTTGTTGAAAATGCAATACTTCTACTCGAAATGTCAGGTATTTAGAGCGTTTCAAATTGAATCAAATGAAAAATTTCTCCCTTCCGTTTGTTTGCAAAAAAAAATCAACCTGAAAATCGGTTGCTAAGATCGTGAAGTTGGGCTAGTAGATTTGTTGATTCGCTAGATTGGATCATCGTGATATTAAATGGAATATTGAATTGAGCTGTAGCACTTTTGATATCGCAGGATTTAGTGTGTTGCAATAGTAATTGAGTGTCCCTATACAAGAACAAGACGTAGGTTCATTCTATCGCGGCGGAGTTCGTTCCTGGCGACCAAAAATCCAAACTGGAAATTTACTTAAAAATAAATAGTAACACTTTAATTGACATAAAATTGATCAAATTTTGATTGATTAAGCGAATACTTTTGTTCATAATTTATATAAATATTCAACGTGATCATTGTAATCACAGGCTTAAATCACAGTGCTGATTATAAAATACTTTGACGAGGCTTATTCTATACATTTAATTTACATCATACTATAAACCGTTTTTAGGAATTTTGAGTTCACATTATTTCTCATCAGATAACATAGAATTATCCACTTCTAAAATTGTTGTTATCGACGCAAAGTAATCCATGAAAAATTGTTGACCTTCAGGAGAAAGATATTCAAGTAAGTTTTTCGCGTTATTCATTTTAGCTTTCGTGAGACCGACATTCGAAGGGGTAATCTTTTCCATGTCTCTGACTTCAATACATGGTTTAATAGTAAACAAAGAAGGATTTTCGCCATTATAATAATTATCAAATAGCTGAACATTGCCGTTCGGTGAATGAGCACTGTGATTTAAGCCTGTGATTACAATAATCTCGTTGAATATTTATATAAATTATGAACATTATTATTCGCTAAATGAATTAAAATTTGACATATTTCATGACAATTAAAGTGTCATCATTTATTTTTGAGGATGACTCCCGTATTACCCGTCTAAACGGCAAGACGTCCCGACTTGGCATGATACACGCTTGGAAGATCAGTCGCGCGTTTGAAGTTTAGCGTTCACAGTTTCCTACCTATTAATTTATTTCAAAAAAGTCTTTACAGAAAACTTCTCTATGCTTTTTTGAACAACTTTTCCACGGGGAGTTTTTGTTCGCTCAAACTTTCCTCAATAAACGAAACGCTCAAACATTTTGTGGAACGAATTATGCAGTGGCTTAGAAAATAATTTGTTATATTATGAATAAAGATTAAAAGTGTTATCTCTAACTGTCATAACAAGAATACTATGAGGAATGTTGCCTCTCAATTTTATAAAGAAATTCCAAAAACTGTGGGTTTGAGCACGAGTTAAAGACAAAAATTGAATTAAAAATTGACTCTTAAAAAAATTCGTTTTTTGCAATTTGTTAAAAAACGAAAGAAGAAACGAAATTCCTGTGAGAAAAAGATGCGGAATGTAATTCTCTATGATAATATATGGTTAAAATTCAAAATTTCCAATTTGGATGTTTGGTCGCCAGAGGTCAACTCCACCACGCTAGAATGAATCTACGTCTTATTCTTGCATGGGGACACTCAATTTATTCCCCCTTCTCAGGCGGTCGGTCGGTTCGGCGAAGGGAAGATGCGCATCTGCTGAAGGAAACTGAAGCCTCCAAGACGAGACCAAGACAAGGCCTCGAATTTCAAGTCCTTGAATTGTCTCTAAATGCGAGGCCTTGAGTTATTCTGCCTTGCTATTCTCGACCTCCGCCTGGACATTTGTCGTCTCGAACGGCATCACTAATAAGTGTGTACATGAAAAAGAAAATTATGAAAATACGTATAATCGGAAAAAATACATGCATGCTGTATTGAGATATATTGCATCAAGACTCACTGGTATAAAGTCCCATGAAGTTTTATGTACCTGTGAGTCCACAGTATCCTGTAGACCGGTTACATAAGGTTGCTTTTCATATGGGACAAGAGTGCTACGATACTACCGTATCTAGTGTCAGGGCGTCAAACGGAGAGAGGAAAGGGAGTTCGACGTTCGAAAGTAAGAAAGAACGAAAGAACGAAAGAAGAAACTAAAGAACGCACTCAAATGTAAACCGGCCCCTGTGAGATTCGCGAACCGGCGGTGGTCCCACCGACGCCGATGGTTGACCGCACCTTCCGGGCAACCCAGGTGATCCAGCCGTTGCGTCGCGTGGCAAGCACAGATACAGTGCAGTGCAGTAAGATAAAGATAGGGCCAGTCCCCACCCTTGTCTGCGAGCGATCCCTCTCACTAGGTGCCTTTGCGACTCGACGGTATGTAGCACAGTCTTTGCCAACCTTCGTCTTCGTCTACCCTTCACCACGCACTTACTGACAGTACTGACACGATTCGCACTTATTCAATCAGTATAGTCACCGAAGGCACTACGAAAATTCACCAACCTGACCGTGCGATGTACAGATTTTGTCTTTGGAAACGGCATACCTAGAACATTACTTTTTTCTGAAGAGCAAGATGATACTGGCAAAATGATATCGGTTTTAAGTGAGTGGCTGGTGAGGAAGAATCGCAAGAATGTAAAGGAGGAAATCGGGCTCGACGTCTGAAAAAAGAAAATGTCATCTCGTCGACCACCCTCGGGACTCGCGCCTCATGAATAAGCAGAGTTCGTGTGCTGCGTGATTTCGCGTGGGATTGTTGGCGGTAGACCAGCCGACGAACGTTTATTTCGCAACCTTTACCACTCGGCGATGCCAATAACGACATTATCCCATGCGACGCTGCCAGCGTTGCTATAGCAACCCCCATTGTAAACGCCCCAATTTCCCGTCACGTGACTCTGCTTCTACCAACGAACATGCATCTACGGGATGCTGGATGCTGATCCAAGGGATGCAAGGCGGAGTCAACGGCGTGGGGATGAAAGCTTCGAGTTTCGAGGGGACGAGAAGTCGCCAAAAGTCACGTGCCACCGGCAAAGACTCTCCATGCTTCCGCGTCGTCGCGAGACCAATCACCGAGAGCATCGATTTCGTCCACTAGTTAGACCAAATAAACGCCGATTCCAGTTGGACCGATTTTTAGCGACTTGAGATTAAATTAAGTCATATAAGTTCCGTGATTATTATGTTTTTTTCAATGTTGGAGAGTATCCTAAATAAGTGTCGCACGTGTCTCGGATTGTGATAAGCAGTGATTGTGCAGTTTAAGTAATACGTGGTGCAAGCATGGAACGGGTCCAAACTGGCTACTTATTACGGAATTCCTAAGTTCGGAGCTGAAGCTAGTGTATGTTTTGAATGCGAAACATTTTTGCATATCCAGAAAGAAATAAGTTTGGTTATTAAAAAGTTTTCATGGTATGAAGAAATTAAGTTTATATCCCACATGTAGAAAAAATGGACGACCAATTCGTGCGTCCACCAAGAGGCCGCAAGCTACAGGGAGCCTGAAAAAGTAGAGAAATGTCACAAACGAAATAACGGATTAATGGGCCACCTGAATGCTCAATTTGAAGAGGTTTAAAAGCCAGAGCGATTTCG
Organism: Melikaiella ostensackeni; assembly: GCA_032362435.1. Lineage (NCBI taxonomy): Eukaryota > Metazoa > Arthropoda > Insecta > Hymenoptera > Cynipidae > Melikaiella > Melikaiella ostensackeni. The sequence continues at coordinate 51,935,903 of JAUMHM010000005.1, forward strand.
GCAGAGGGCACGATGAACCGGCGGGACGGATACCCGCTAACACCACCCGTCGGCAACCACAAAGACGTTCTTGATGACAGTCATTGTATGCTGTCACCGTAGAGTGTGCCGTGGTCATAAACCCAAAGGGAGAGTCATTTAGAAAGTGTGTAAGAGGTCTTTATCGAGAATCAATAGGTATCGCGCACCTTGGAGAGCCACCTGGATTTCCACATCCGACGGCCGGAGGACTAAGGGTAGCGAAATGGATCTTAGCACAGCTTACCGTTACAACCAAAACATGATGGAATATTACACTTGTGAGTTAATCAACTTAATGCGAAAAATCTTTCCTTCGATAAATTAGATTCCAAGTGGACAGTTTTAACGATTCAGAGAGCTTTTCATGTTTAAGACTTAAAATGTTTGAATCTTGCTTCGAATATGTCTATGAAGAAGTAGAAAACCCTTGCAAAGTAGTTTGGTGGGCACGTTCATTATATGACGTATCTTTAATTGTGATCATTTCATGAACACTGTGCTTCCTCATGGAGAATTGTCTTGTTATAAAGAAATAATACCTTGACAAGAATCGGGCTGATTTATTTTCTATGATCATGATAAAAGACTGCTATGATAAGAGTATTTTGGATTTTTAAAGGAGTCTGAGGGGATGGAAAAAGCGATTTAGCCCACTTCTTTTATTATATATTGTTTCTTATTTATTTCCTATTTCGTATTGCTTATTATTATTTATTGTTTATTGTTTATCATTCATAGATCATAGATGGTTTTTATATAGTTCAATAGATTCATTTCATTAACACGAGTAAATTTTATACTTAAAATATTGGCGTATTTCAAAAATTGAGAATTGTTTATCCTTTAAACGTTAAACAAATTGACATATCTGTATATATCATTATTTCATTTTGTCATACAGGCCTGTTGAATACATCAATCGATTTGTCTCATCATAACAAATAAATTTAGTGATTACAATGTTTGTAAATTCCCAAAATTAAGAAAGTTTTTCTCTTACAAACGTTAGAATGATTTAGAAATCTGTACATATCATAACATAAGTGTCTTTTAACTTGTACGGCAGTATCTTCCTAATAATAAAAAAAAAATACTTATAAACGAAAAATTAAAAAATTCTTAAAGATGAAAATTTTTGTATGGAGATAGCTATAAATATTCTATTGAATTATATTCACTAAATACCACCCCTCGTTTGAAAAAATTCGGGTTACAGAGCCTGACATTACTATCAATACTGTGATAAAAATTCTTTAAATTTCGAATTTTTCAAATTCATTTTTTGCCATTCTCACGATATGTAATGAATGACCTTCATACCTTGTTGTTTAAAAAGGATGTATTTCATTTGAATCTGCGTTTAAAATTTTTTTCCTTAATGAAATCAAAATTGCAAAAAAATTCACATCTAAAACGATTTTTGAGAAAAATATAAAATCGAAAAAGAAATTTACTCTTATTCGATTTGGCTCTAAGCCCAATAAATATAGGGCATTACTTAGGACTAAAATCCCTCCAAATTTCATGACCCCGGCTCTACTTGTTTTCTGTTTAGATCTTTTTATCGACTGTTCATACTCATGTCTGAAAACTCGTGAATTATATTGCAGGATAAGTGTATAAAGAAAAGCCAGAAACGCCCTAAAAGCTTCCGAGTATATCTTATGAATATCCTAGGGATATAGAAATTTCCACCTTATAAGGATAACCCGCAAATATCCAGTAGATATCTGTAGGATATCCACACAATGTTTTGGGACATAATTTAGTTATTCCGCAATATCCCGGTGCTGTACGAAAAGAAAGGTCACCCTTGCTCCACTTAAGATAACTCATAAATTGTATAACTCTTCTTTTTTTCATAATTTCTTAATATTTTGCTATTTGCTAAAAGAGTGCTTTAGGTTTTAAACAATTGAAGACGATTACCTTCAGTTAATAAAGTTCATTTATCACTAAAACTGTTATAGACTGTTATTAGTGTCCGCAAATATCTAAAGTTCAAAAAAATTTACAATTACCCGTTGCATCAAATTGTATTCACCTCAAGTGCTATTCTTAATTGTACTCTTAGAATTATTAATACATAATAAATATATAATTAACCCACAATTTGGCACATAAAATTCATTCTTATAAAGTGAAGTGAAGTCAAAACAGGACATTTGCGGTTACTGCATATACCTATGATAAATAGATGTCTCGACAAAAAAGAAATAATTTTTATTTCTAATTTTCGTCCCTTAAAAAGATTCCTGCTCATGAACAAGCACAGTCCTTGAATTTAAATAAATTTTTTTCACAACTGCAGATTCACACGCATGTTTTAGAAATCATTATCAGAAATCATCCCGTCCAATGTTGATAAAAATCCACCTTAAAATTTAAAAAATGCCTCTTATAACTAAAGTTTAAAATACACTTGGTAGAAATAAAGTAATTTAAAGAAAATTAGACATAAGGAGATCTCAGAAAATAATTAAAAATTTTCCAAAATACACAGTTTTTGAATAACAACTTTGATAGAAGTATAAAATCTCATAATATGTATTTCTAAATTTGGTTGCATTTAGTTTCAATGCTGACTTTTATCATTTCATAGGTCTTAATAGGAGATTTTATCCTTTTTTTAACCACTATGAATTGAGCCTTTCTCTAGAAAAACCACCTGCGTCGACTTTGGCGGTTTTTTCTGAGTCACTCATTTTTATTCTCTGCGACATTCTTACAATTTTTTTGTTGAATTTCGGAAAAATTTCTTAATCTTAAGCGTGCATTATTGTATTTTATGTAGTATTCCGTGCAGCATCGCATGGTGCGGCGGGACATGGACCGCATCCTAGCTTCTTCGCATCGCTGACGTAATGTATGATTTTGAGTATTAAAAAGAAATAGGGTGAAAATAAAGTAAAATTTTGGGTGGGAATGGGATGGAGGAGTACAGTGAGATACAAAAAATGTTCAAAAGTGTTTAAAATATGATTAAAAATGTCAAACAACGGCCACAAAAAATGTCATTATAAAGTATATAAAGAAATCGGAAATAGGGAAAGGGAAGGATGAAAGGGTGATAGTGGTAAAAGAAATTTGTTAATGGTGATATAAACAGGCACTTTTATGAGAAATAATGCAAAATTTGTAGCTATGTCTCAAATTGACACAAAAATAAGACGGTCTCTGAAAAAACCACCTGAGTCGATCTTAACATTTTTATTTGTCAAAAGTGTTATACAGTTTGAATATTTGATTTTATGCCATTATTTTATTTTCCGAGAATGGTTCTTCCTATTGCAAATGTTAAATGCTTTTAAAATGTTTTCTGGTATGTAAAAACACATTTTGGAAAGTTTCTTTCACAATTTTGTGGTAAAACCTAAGTCGACTTAGGTGGTTTTTCTAGAGAACGGTTGAATTTTGGACACTTCTGACATGCGTATTGCATAGATGAAAATAAGATTTCATTATGAGCAAAAAAGTGAATAATTTACTGAAACAACAGAAAAACAGATGTTTTAGCTTTTTTTTATGTGAAAGAAAGAATTAGCTGTATCTGTAGTATGGCTGGAATAACAATCTTGCAGACTTTTAATTCTTTGAGGATTTAAATATTCTGATCTGTATTTTCAAATACTATGATATTTACAGTACAATTTAAAAAGCTTAAAAGGCGGACATTCCGTCGCCATGGCGGTTCGATTCGTTCCGGAGAGTGGAGTATAAAATCTTTCATATTCATGCTTGGTACAGCGCAATACATAATACAATCGTAATCTAATATACGAACAAAGCCGTGGGAGAGAAATATCGAATATCTACTGGAACCCTATATCAAACTTCTTGGCTCCTGACAGACGCGTATATACATATGTGCATCCTCCAATAAATAAATAAATAAATAAATATATATATATATATATATATATATATATATATTATATGTGTACATTTGGGTGGTCCAAAAAACGTTTTTCGAGCTAGGGGGCACGTCACCCCCCCCCCTAAAGTTTCCATTTCCGGAGAAAGAAAATCTGTATTTTATTTTTCGAAATTCCAATATTAACACGTGCCACCGGGCACTTGGAAATCCCATTTAATTAACATGGGATAATTTTAGATTTTCGAAAAACTGGACTGACACTTAAGGGTTTGATCGAAAGTTGCCAAATTTTTCAGGGATTGAAAAGGAGTGTCTACGAAATAAAACCATATCAATAACTTTCATTTTTAACCCCCCCCCTCCCTTACCCTCCACAACAAGCCAAATATGTCCCAAAAATAAGAAAACTACATTTGTATGTATTATTGTTGATTTTCAGCATTTTCTGCCGTCTTTTTTATTACAAATAAATACTAATGGACAATTTCAGTATCCTTCATGACTTTTTGAACAATTTTCAGTTGTTTAATTAAATGTAACTTATTTAAACAATTATATTTTTCCAAAAAATGTAAAAAATAATCGTATTTTCTGAATGAAATGTAATCAATAGTAAATTGTTTAAATAAATGCATAATGTTTTTATAAAAATGTACTCCTCCAAACATTGACCAACTATTAAATTTCATTCAGAAAATACGATCATTTTTTACATTTTTTGGGGAAACAATTGTTTAAATGAGTTACATTCATTTGAGCAATTGAAAAGTGTGTAAAAAGTCATGAGAGGTATTCAAATTGTCCATTAATAATTATTAGTATCAAAAAAGACGTCAGAAAATGCTGAAAATTAACAATAATACGTGAAAATATAGTTTTTTGATTTTTGGGATTTGGCAAATTTTGATTAAATCCTGAAGTATCAGTCCAATTTTTCGAAAATCCAAAATTTTCCCATGTAAATGGCGCTTTAAGAGTTAAATGGGATTTTCAAGTGCCCGGTGGCACGTTCAATATTTTAATTTCAAAAAAAAAATACAAATTTTCATTCTCCGGAAATGGGAACTTTTGGATTGGTGACTTGCCCTCTAGAGTGAAAAAAAATTCTGCAATAAATTTTTGGACCACTCTAGTGTACATATTATACACATAGTCACCAGTGCCGCTTCTGATACATATAAGAAGTTTTTAATTTTCACGAAGTTAAACACTTCTCTTAGTACACTCAGAGAAATTTCCTCTTAACAACGAAGGAATACTTTTACGGTTAAAGTGCAATCGTTTGAGAATTAATTTTAAAAATAGATCCTTTAACAGTTAAAGTGCGAATCGTTTAACAAAAAATCGTTTCAACGATAAGCGATTCTACTCCAACGCGCAGGATGCGCAGTTTAGCGGTTAAAATGAGACGTACATATACCGTAAAATAATTGACGGTCTTCTAAAGATGAAGTGAAATGATAAATAAAATAAAAAACGATGAAAAGTGAAACGATTCTGCTTTTAAAGTATCCTACTTTAACGATTAGAGGACCGACTTTATCGTTTAGAGGAAATTTCTCTGAGGTAGGATACCAACTTTTTTTACAGGTTTTTTTAGCAGATTATTAGCAGTCTTTACAGTTACACTTCTAACAATACCATCGCTTCCAGGATGCAACTGATGAATTCTCGCTAAAGGCCATTGCATACAAGGAATGTTATCGTCCTTTACAATCACAAGCATGCACGCAAAGTTAAAAACGTTATCTTCAAATTCTTTCAATTTGATAAGGTCGTACAACTTATTGAGTTTGTTTCTTGTACCTTGAAAATTAGTAGCATTGTCACATATTGACTCAGGTTTTCCACGGCGAGCAGTAAAACGTCTCAACGCCGCTAAGAAACCTTCAGTATTCAAGTCGCTTTCTACTTCAATGTGAATTGCTTTTATCGTCATACATATGAAAACAGCCACGTATACCTTCAGTCTCTTTTGATTTCTATATTTACGTTTTTTAATATAGAAGGGACCATAATACTCGATGCCCACTCGATTAACAGGTCTAGTTTTAGTTACGCAAGCGTTAGGCCAATTACCCATCTTGTACTCGGCCAATCTTGGTTTGGCACGAAAACAAATTATGCATTTTCTGATGATTTTTTTAATTTGGTTTCGTCCATCTATAGGCCAGTACTTTTGACGCATAGCATATGAAGTAGCCTGTAGTCCTGCGTGATAGTGCACAGAATGATAAATTGTAATTATCAGATCGGTTATAAAATTTGATCTAGAAAATATGTCAAAAGAAAGCTTAGCATGTTTTAAACGCCCCCCGTCTCGCAGTAAGCCTTCTGCACCAATAAACGTATCAAGGTTATAAATCCGACTTTTTTTGCTTCATGATTTTCTTTCCGTTAAACTCTTTATTCCTTTATGAAAACAGGATTTTTGAACAATTCGAATTTTAACCGTTTCAGCATAATTTAATTCTACAGTTTTAAAATGATTCTTGTATTGACGATACTCGGGCAAGAACCTATAACATAGATCAATTACTCGTTTCAATTTCGTAAATGAAGAAAAATTTTCTAAGAGTTGATTTTAAGGTTAGTTTTTAGACATTTTAGCTTTTTTGTTCCAGGTAGTATACCCTCATAACTTGTCTTAAATTCCGATTTCGGTCAAAACTCTTTATCTTTGCATAGCCAAGTAGGCCCGTGAAACCACAATTTACTTTTCGTGAAATTGTTAGGTAATTGCCCCCGTGATATTTCGTCAGCAGGATTATCGCTCGAACGAACGTGACACCATTGATTGATATCCGTTTTACTTTGTATTTCTGAGACTCAGTTTTCTTCAAAAAACTTTTAATGTATTAGGCTGTTTATGTAACCAATGTAATACAATCTCTGAGTCTGCTTGAAAAATTATAGTGTTGCAAACGGTGGGAAGTGAACTTATAACCTTTGCTTATAAATTGTCCAGTGATAAAGCCCCGATAACTCTAATTTCGGTATAGAGAGCTTTTTCAAATGAGCTACGCGAGACTTGGAACACAAAAGAGCGCATTGACTTTCTTTATCTCCGTTACGTGACAGAATGTATAAACAAGCTCCGTAGCCCTTCTCACTCGCATTGCAAAAACCATGTAATTCTGATCCCAGTGGATTTTTGATTAAAACGTTTCTTGGTAACAAAATATCATTTACTGATTCTAATTCATCGCAAAAGTTTATCCAATTGTAGTGTATGGAGGAAGGTACAAACTCGTCCCACGTAACCTTTGCTTCCCAAATTTCTTGCATTATTAATTTTGCGTACAAAATTATCGGACCGAAAAGACCTATAGGATCAAATAATTTTGCGATTTCTGAAAGAATAACTCTCTTGGTGATCGTTTCATTGAAGTCGGAGGTTTTAAAGAAATGCCTGAAAGAATCCTCTCTAGCCTTCCAATATATACCCAGAGTTTTAGTGACGTAAGTTTTGTTTAGTTAAAAATCGTTATCAAGATTTTTCTCATGCACGCCTTCAAGTACACGTAGCTTCGTTGGAAGCCCATTGCCGAAGGTTAAGACAAACTCGACTCAAAAGCTGAGTCATCTGGTCATAAATTTCCCGTGCCTTTTGAAACGTAGAAGCGCCGGTTATTAAATTATCGACGTATAAATCTCTTTTTAACACCTTTGCCGCTAGAGGAAAAGCATGACCCTCCTCATCCGCCAACTGATGTAAACATCGAATAGCGAGAAAGGCTGCTGGGGCAAAACCAGACGTTACCGTATTCAAATAATATTCGTTTATTTGATTGTTTTCTTGCCAAAGAATTTTATGATATTTACAGTCTTCCTCGCGAATTAAAATTGCCGGTACATTTTCTCTATATCCGCCATGAGTAAATATGCGTGAAATCTGAAACGGATTAATAGGGAATAAAGATCGTCTTGAATGGTAGTGTTATGCCAAAACTGACAAGTCGTACTTTTTTTTAAAGCAGTCGAGTCACCGGATGGTACTCGACTTGTTTTATTACAAAATGTTTTACACAATTCAGTATGAGAGATTAGAACTGAGTTGCGCTGGGCCAACGCGCTACATTTATAGCCCAAGTTTGTTAATGAGAGTAAGTCCGAAAGGTCAACCATAACAACCCCCTTTTTAGACAAAGTTTAGTCCCTAAACTTTTAAAATGTTACTT
>JAUMHM010000005.1:51960461-51971805 GCA_032362435.1 Melikaiella ostensackeni
CAAATTTGTAATTCGGCATATGTAAACTTTGCATTTTAAAGCGGTTAATTATAATACATTGCTGTGACAGTAATGTTTTTTAAATTTCAATGAGGGTATAGTCTGTGAAACATATAAATTTAAAATGATTGTGCTAAACAGAATAGATTTCATAAAGCGCGGTTGCCCTAAACTAGAGTAAAAAAGCAAAAATTTTACACATTTTTCGCTACAATTTTATTTAAGAATTTATATTCTACGCTTCTAAGTACTAGAGACTAAAGAAATGAACCTCTCGCGATCAAAAGGGGATACGCGTGGATTCAGCCTGAGAAGTATTATCCTGAAAGTCAATTTTAAAAATCGTTTGAATTTTGATTTTGAGGATTGAAACTTGTTGAGAACTTTGAGGCGTATCTTTTTTTCCTCTTGCAAAAATTTGTAGGTTTTGTAGTTTTTGAAGTAATTGGTATGAAGTAAAATTTTCGAAAACATAGAAATTAAATCTTTTTACACTTCAACTCGCGCTAAATTGGCCAATTTTTAGAATTTTCTGATTTTTAATACTAAATTACGCGTTTGAGACTTCTGAAACTATTCAAGAAAGAAGAAAGAAAATATTTTATTGAATAAAAAAGATATTAATTTTTTTTTAGACTTTGCAAAATTCATGAATTTCAGCTCTCAAGCGCTTTGCTTGTCGAGTGAATTTTAAGCAACGGAAAACTTCCAATGAGAAAGTTGTTGATTGAGGTTCAAAGAAGTTTTCTGGAAAGTTTCAGCTCAATCGGATTAATGATTAGAAAATTATGAATGTCTTAAATTGCAAGCGTCAATCTTGACACTGCCCTATGCATGTGCTTCCTCGGCTACGAACGAGTGGCAGCGGACGATATGAAGGTCAAGTCGGATATCAAAACAAATAGTAGCAACCGTTTGTATTTCTCTTCTAAAATATGCCATGAATAAAACAAAGAACCAGTGAATGAATTATTTTTTAGAATAGCTGCGAAAGTATTATTTTTGAAATGGGTTTACTTTAGTTAATACCCTATTGATTTAAGAAAGAATTTCAAAATGAATCAACTTAGAAAAAGAAATAGGCATAAAGAGTTGTGGATTAAAAATAGGAAATGTTCCAGAAATCAGGTACGATTGAAAACCGATAATAAAATTTTTAATAAACTTCGACCATAAATGACTATTTTGATTATTTGTGCCCTTAGAATGCCTCTTTCTGTATTTTTATTAAAAACCCGTAGTTTTCTTTGAGTTTTAACCTAGAAAATGACTTTTGCGGTTACTTTTAAGACCATGTTCGAAATCAACAAATCAAAATATATAAAAAGTTTTAAAAATATCAGAGGTATGCGCTTTACGGAACTTCACCGAGGATTTTTGCAGAAACAATGTACAATTTATGTCTGAGTTTCACGTACGCAATTTATTTTTTATTGGGTTTTCAATGATTTTGAATAGTTTCTTGCAAATTAGTCAAAAATTGACCGCCATATCTAATGCAGGTCGAAAAATCAATTTTCTATGCAATATTTACGTGAATGTACTTGGATTGAAATCTTTTTGTACCTATGTTACTCTGGATAACACTAGATGCACTTAAAGAAATGCATCCCGATATATCAATGCTGTCCAAAGTTATTCTGGAACATAAGCAAAAACGTAAATGAAAAATCAATTTTCGATGTATCATTTTCGAGGTTCTACTTGACTGTAATTGATAAGCGCGAATCTTTGTGTGCATATGTCAATCCGACTATCAGTACATGCACTTGAAAAAAACTCATGCCAATACGTGAATCCTGTCCGAAGTTATGGTGGCATACATAGCCAGCATGAAAAAAATGTTTCAAATATATGGGCAATTCCCTGCATCCTTCAACTTTTGGAATATCGATTTATTGAAGAGTTATTAAGAGTTATACGAAGCACATGTTAATAATTTTGTATACTGCTAATTAGAATCGTAATTAATACATTGTTATAGTAGTCTTCAATACCGCAGAGGATGTTCCCATCCAATAAATCTTCTCTGAAAGATGTTAAGGTTCATTTTAGGTTTAAATTATAAGATATGAAATGTTTCCAATATTGAAGACCTCTAAGAAAGTAAAAACTGTTCAATTTTCATGGCTTCCATTCAGAATATGTACAATTTGAAATGCTTTTCATTTGGAGATTGTCTAATTTTGAATTTGAGCCTATACAATTTTGTAAGGTTTCCGAATTTGAAATTGTACAATATTGAACGTTTGGATTTCAAAGAAATAATCTTGAATGTTTTAGTGTTTAATTAAAAAACCTTGAAATTCAGATATATCTTATTTTGAACGCTTCAATTTCCAGTTCAGTTTTAAGATTAGAATTTTCATTAATAGAAGAATATTTTTTTGATTTTAGTATGACACACCGAAATGGAAACTGTATTACTGAAGTGAGTTCTGTGAGAAGTCTATCATCAGATGAGATCTCGTCAACGAAAGGAAAACGAAAAAAATCGTGTTGGGCTCGAGCCACAGATCCGGCCCATCGTCGGGGTCAACGAATTCAGTTGCTTCAGATGCTCGTTCTACCCTTCATTCCCATTCTGGCCCTCATCGTTCAAACTGCCAACACACTCCACGATATTCTCATTTATCGTCAAGAAGTTTCTGACATCGAGACCCAGGTAAAATAAGATCATTAATTCTAATAAGGTTTTGTATCAAATTTCCCACAATTCAACTTTACCGCATACTTTATTCAATGTTTTCCCATTTGCTTTATGAAAGAAACCAATTAGTTTCCTTACAAAATTCAGAACCAATTCTCTCCATACAATTCGTATCTTCATTCCATCACGCAAATTTTCATGAAAAAAGTGGCTGTTACGTTACAGGAAGTTTAACTGAACAAAAAACTTCGCAATTATAATCAGTTCGAAATTTTACACTGAAAGTTTTCCATTTTTAAGCTAAAAATTCTACGAAAAAGATTCTATGAAGAAATTTAATACTTTTTGATCTTTGAAAATCCATGAAAAAAGGGATAAAGTTCCAAAAACGTCGGACCTCCATTTTTTTCGAAACTATCTATACTTATGTATTATGGCGCGCCAATTATAAATATGATGGTGCAAATTGGCGCAAATTTATTCTTCATGATGGAATCCATAAAGAACCGAAAAAACATGGTTCTTCGCATTTATCTCATAAAGTCGATCTCATAAAAGCACACATTTTCGATTCTATCTATTTTTAGCCTACGCTACATGGGTAGCGGTGTGATTTAAACCATTTCTGTGATCAGTCACAAGCCCCCCCCCCCCACGAAACATTGGAAAGGGGTGACGGCAAAGTTTTCTCCCGATCTTGTAGAATAAAACAAACTAAAAATATTGTACTTTTGATCCATTAGGATGAGAAAAAAGCAACAAGAATAAGAAAAAAATCAGATGTTAAAAAAAAAGATAAAAATGTAAATAAAATAATAAAGAAAAACGTACGAGAAATCGCCTTTGCTCACTGTAGAATGGCCTCGAAAATGCTCGAGAATAATGAAGAAGCAACCGAAAGCGCGAACGCTGAAGAAAGACCCAACCCCTATCGTACCCCACCCTGTTACAATTCCTAAACTTTGTCGAACTTTTCTGGAAAACTATCATCTTTACAGTAAAAATTAATACAACAGAAAATATGCATTTCGATGAGATCTACAATTGTCGTCTGAAATATTTTGCAAAATTTACATTATATACGGAAATAAATAGAAAAACCCATTATTTTATGAGTTTTTTGAATGATTTCTGCCATGAAAATCAAATTTGCGCCATTTTCTACTATCATATTCGTCACTAGCGAGTAAAAATACGTAAGTATAAGTAGTTTTAAAAAATATCGGAGATCCGACGTTTTCGGAACTACACCCACAAATGATAACAAGTTTTAAGGAATTGTACATTATTTTCATGGTTGATTTCAAAAGTCTTTCTATGATATTTTGGATAAATTGAGTATATCTACTAGACTTTATTTTTGACAGACCTGATAAATATTGTTAACCTTATAAATGATACGGATTTATGGAATTAATGAATAATGTTCGAAGAATAATACCGTCCTTCTGAAGAAAAAAGAAAATCATAAAAAAGATTGCAAAATGCAAGTGGATTGGTTTAGCATAAATCAATCTGATCGATAGGCAAAGAATGGTAATATAACGAGAACCGAGCAAATACACCACACCCCCCTGAGTTCTATTCGTATCACTACTGGTGAAGACTTTAATTAGAGGTAAGTTTCCACAAGGACGTAGAATCGAATGAAATGTGCGAACTGCAGAGTAATTGAGCGATTCCAATAAAAGCCCAAGCTCGATCATAATTAGCGTAAATGCGTATGAAACCTATTAGAACTTGTAAAAGTACTCTCAGAGCTGTATAATACAATTTCTAGTAGTACGACACACGATTTCTTTTCAATTTATTTTCGTGCTGTCAAACGACCCCACGAACTTGACAGATTCACAATTTTCTATATACAGGATGTTTGGGATTTGTTTAAACATCACCTAAAAATTCAAAGGAGGGAATTTCTTCTTTCTAGGGAATGTCGATTTCCTTGCTTGAATCTGTAAGGGTTGTTGAAACAACCCTTAAAATGAATTCAACGACTTTCCCTGCTAATTTCCCACGTTTATTGTAAAATTATTCCGACCGTGATAGTATAATCAAAAAGTCTCCCGTGATTTTGATTGTTAGAAAATATCGATTTCCTGCTTGAATCTTTAAGGGATGTTAAAACAACCCTTAAAATTAATTCAACGACTTTCCCTGCTAGAATATCTTTTTTACGTTTATTGTGAATTGATTTCAGACCCTAATTGTATAACCAAAAAATCTTCCGTTATTTTGCTTTATAGGAAATGTCGATTTCCTTGTTTGATTCTGTAAGGGATGTTGAAACAACCCTTAAAATAAATTCAACAATTTTCCCTGTTTGGAGATGTTTCTAACATTTATTGTAAAGTAATTTCCAACCCCAATAGTATAATCAAAAGATCTCTCGAGATTTTGGTTGTTAGGAAATGTCCATTTCCTCTTTCGAATGTTTAGGGTATGTTCAAACAATCCCCAAACATCCTGCATACAGAAAATCGTGAATCTGTCAAGTTCGAGCGTACAACATTTTTGTTTCAGTGAGTCCAATCTAAAAAATATGAGACATCTAGTCAAATGTGATAACAAGTTTTTGAGAAGGATAACATTTCAATAATAGACGAATTTTTTATTAAAATGAACTGGAACCTCGATTTATTTGCCCTCGGTTTATTGTCTTCCTAGAATGTCTGCGGGCTCGCATTCGGTAATGAGAGGTCGAAGACGCCGAGAGAGAAGATTGCCGTCGGCCTCGCATTCGTTGGTGGGGAGGTCCGAAGGGCCGAAAGAAAGGCACGAGAGCTCAGCGGAGTTACGCAGTTCCTCCTGACTGTTTACATTGTAGAATTTCTTGGAACGGAGTCACGGTCATCGAGGAAATGCCCGAGACTCGAACTAAATAGAGATTCCAGTGTACATGTGAAAATTGGAAGTTTGGTAATTGTTTGAGCAAAAGCTGTCCATTTTTTGACAACTTTATTTCGAATTATTGATCTGCGGGTTCGAAATTAATGAAAAAAATTATAATTAGACATTTTGACAAAAAATCATTTTCTGTACATTTGATGCTGAGTCCTTTGGTTTCTTTTAAGTTGGATTAAAAAGAGTTTCTTTTCGAATTGCATTCATTTTTACGAAAGCGCTTTTCAAGTTGAAATTTTGATGTTCATTTCAAAACTAAATAATTCATAACACTGATCAATAAAAATGACCAATGTCCTCGCTGAATGCGACATATCCTTTCCGAAGTACTTTTCAATGCTGAACACGAATCTGACCTCCTTTTGTTGCTATCAGGTCTAGCTTAATAGATATTTGCAATTAAAATTTTCAAAAAAAAATTGTTTAACCATTTTTTTGAAGGGCGAAAAATGTTTGTTCGCCCTCACTGCAAGTCATGTCGAAAAAACTGAAAAAAGCGTGAAAAATGTATTCAAATTTCAATAACTGTAACGCAGGATCTATTTACTTTTTCCACATAACTTATAAGTCGATTTGTTTGTTTTTTCATGAAGAATAATTATCTGTAGAAGAATTTAAATTCGGATTATACGTTTCTGAGATATCTTGAAAAATGTGCACCCTTCTTTTCAATTTCCGAAAACTTGTGCTAAATGCTGTACTGGGCATCAGATTTTCAGTTATCCACATTAAAATGTTTGACGTTTACTTGAGCGAACATGTTTTTTGATCGGGTGGTCACGGATGAGACTCCAACAAGTGATTTCCTAGGAAATTTCGGATCACATTCTTTACAGATAACCACGTTTTCCTCTCTTCACTGCTCAAGCATTCGTCGAATTCTGAGTCTTGCATAAGCTCACGAATTTAAGGCCCTATGAAAACCCCTTCTTTGATTTTCGCTTCACTAAGTTTTGGGATTTTGATTTCAGATAGGCAAATGCGTTTCCGTTTCATTAGAATAGCAATCACTTTAAAGTCTGGACAGATTGGCCAAAAGTGTGCGAGGTAATTTATTTTCAGAAGAAGCATTTTCATAACTTCTTAGCACTCTTTCAAATGTAAAGCATAGGCAACAGGTATGGAAGGAAACTCATCGCCATTATGCAGAAGAACGCCTTTGAGACTAGTCTTTTTTTAATCGATGAATATGGGTGATTCTCATCAAATATGCACATTTGTGTAACCGCTAAATATTTAATTAGTTAAAGACGCTAATATAATGAGTCTAGGTGTTTTCAACGCAGTATGTTGGCTTTTATCAGGGGCATTTGTAAAACTTAAAAAAAAATTTCTGTATCTAAAAATTCGCGAAAGTGCGAAATGTAATCTCCCCTGGCTGTAATCATCTATGGGTTGGATGGTTCCACATGTAAGTGAAGATGCAATTATCAACTTTGATCATTCAAATTTAGCTTGAATTAATTTTGTATATAATCTAATGTAATGATATTGAAGACACGTTTTTATATTCTTTATCTAAGCCTTCAGAGCATATTGAACTTTGTAACCACTTTTTGATTTGCGGATGAACTTTTGCATTTCAGACTCTGCCGAAAAATTTTTTTGCGAAAATATGTTTTTAGGCTTCATAGGGAATGAATGTGAAGATATACTCTATAAATTATAACTTTTGCATCAATGCTAAAATGTGTTATAAGCAAAATATAAGACATTTTCCGCGAAAATCAGGCGCGTACCTTTTTTATTGTAATTCTCCTAGCACGTTGTATTTCTAAGAAAAGCAACATATTCTGAATAAATTGTAGCACAACATTTGTATCCTAGTAACCTTCAAACAAAATCTCTTGTAGGTTTCGAATATTTAATCCACTTTTTCTCTAAATTAAGGAAAATATGGCATGTAATCTTCCCTGGCATGTTTCAGAGCAATTTGAAGTTTCTAACAACTTTTACAACAGATAAAGGAAAACATAGTCATTTCTTCTACTTATGTATGAATGTTGATTCATGTAAAAAAATAAAATAAAGGATTTCTATAGAATATTTTCTTAAATTAATATTATTGTAAGTGTAATCTCCCCTGGCATGTACCGTTCCCGGACATATTCTCGCCATAAAATAAGATTTCAACATACTTTTTTGTCAATTTTGGCATTTATAGTTTACATGCATTTAATATACTGCGTAATAAGCCATATATGTTTAATCAAGATAAGCTGGTTGAACAATACCTATGATTTTGCAACTGCATTTTTTAATAAACAAATAAAGTGATCCTGCTTGACCACGTTGCATACGTGTATGGTATACCACCATACATATATCTAAGCAAAAAAAAACACCATTTTTATCACTTTTAATATTTTAATAATCCAGGCACGAAATTGCCGATTTTGATGAGGATCACCCATATCTGATTTTGTCACCTGACATAAAAGGGACGCTATCAAAAATTGTTCGACCAAATATTTCCGAACCTAATCAATTCTGGGTTAAATTGATCAAAAGCATGAGAAATAGGCATGTAAGAAATAGTGACTCTTATAGAAATTGATACTTTTCATCGTGTTGCTTGCAAAAAAATGAATAAAAAGAGGGTCTATTCTCGGTTTGATATGATTTAATTAAAGACACTGTCAGAAAGGGAACGCAAACGTACGGACGAGAGAAACGACGAAAGCTGGGGCTCATGGAGACCGGAAGGAAGGTCCTGGGTGGCGCGCCCGAGACGAGGCGATGCGGTTTCCATGTTTTTTCGCCTCTGCCCTTCACCCCGCAGTATAACGGGTGGCCTCGTGCCGCTTTGATAGCCAGAATTCACGATGAGAATATCATTGTCGTATTGTCATCCTCGCATAATACACAGATGTATTGTTTATTACCCTACTACGCGTTTTACCCAATTCTACTTATTTTTATAGTCGCGAGAGGAAAAACAGCTTTCAGAAGTTCAGTCGAGTGCCTGAAATTGTTATAAAACTTGGAAACTTGTTGCTGTTTCTGACGTCTAGACAACATAATGTGACTCCATATACTCTCTTAATTTAAATCAATGAAATTTTTGTTATTACAATCCCGAGCGGTAACATTTCGTGACACTATTCCGTTTCAGTCTTCCCTGCTGGAAGTTGTGAAATGATTCCGTATCATTATGAACTAACTTTTCATTCCAATTGAATCTACGAGAAGAATAAAATTCATTCCGAATGATTCCGATCCCAATCAGATCCTAATTCGAAGTCACTCTAAATGATTTCCTTATCAATCCACAATCAATCCGAATGATTCTATAATATTCCAAATTCGCATCTATATCACAAGAATGAAATTTCAAGCAAAAACATCTATTTAAAATCAATGTAATTCTACGTGTAATTCTTATATTATTATTATTATTATACTAGTAATTCCACGTGTCCATCGCTAACAAGAGTTTTATATTAAAAGATCATCTATTATTTCTCTTCTCGAGTAAAGTCTGTAAAACATTAATAGTTGTAAGACATTGTATATAATTCAAATGTAAACAAAGAAAGTAAACTTTGAAAGTGAGGCTAGGAAATATAAAATCAAAAGATAAATTTTACCTGTGATAGAATGAAAAATTGTTATCCAAAACGTGTCGAGAAGTGATTTATGGTAACTTTTTTTCAGAAAAAATACATTGCGAATCGTGTAACTAGTTATAAAATAGTAAAATAAAATTAAGAACGGAGTCAGAACATACATTCTGCTCCATTCTGAGGTATAACATCGAGAGAGAGAGAGAGAGAGAGAGAAAATGTGACAGAGATGATTAGACTGTGTCGTAATTACAGTGTCGTAACGACAGTTCAAATAAGGGTTCATAGATAAAAAAACAGATAATTTTTTTGATAGTCGAATTAACATTGAATAGAAAAAACGAATAAATTAAATAACAGTTTCAGTGAACAATTTCAACAAATTAGTAATCTAATAACAAGAATATGAGTCAAAACATTGGAAATTAAATTAAGGAATCTGAAATTATGTTGTGTAATGGACTGTGAAAAGTAAGGTCAGTTATAACATTTAAACATTTGTCACCTTCGCTTTCAATTAAGAACATTTCAGCAACAAGTCTTTTAAACATATTAGGCTCATGGTGTAAAACTAAAACATGTTTCCAGTCAAACTGATGACCAGTTTCAATCTGATCTTTAGCAATTACTTTATGGTTCTTTGAACTGTGTTCAAAATTATCATGATGTTCTTTAGTTCTAGCTGAAAGTAATCTGCCAGTTTGGCCTACTTAACACTTATCACAGTTTGAGAAAACAATTTTATATACTACATTAATCAGCTGAGAATTATCAAGGGAATTTTTCCCTGATTTTATAAACCTGTCAAGTTTGCAATTAATCCAAAAAACAGTTTTAATGTTAAAATCACTCAAAATTCTTTTAACGTCAAACGATAGCCTATTATGGAAATGTATAGAAACAAAAAATTTGAAATCTACATTATGAACCGGATACAAATTTAATTGTTCTGTGTTAGATTCCTTAAGTGCTTTTATCTTATCATTAATTTGCAATTGAACAAATCTTATTGGATAATAGTTCAGAAATAAAGTATTTTTAATTTAATCTATATTAGACTTATGAAAGGATTCATGTGATAATTTAAGTGCTGTGTCAACCAAATTTTTTAATAATAGCAATTTTATGCTAAATTGGATGGTTACAGAAAAAATTAATGTATATGCATGAATAAGTATCCTTCCTAAACCAATCCTTAATGATAGTACAATCGTTAGTTTTAATAACCTCAACATTCAAAAAAGGAATCGATTTGTTGTTATGGGAGACCCCATGGGTGTCCCATAAACCTGTCTGTAAAAAACATGATCAAATTGAAAAACTGTTTGGTCCATCAGAAACTTAACTCCTTTTTCAAATTCAATCAAAGGTAATCCCGTGAAATTTTCAATGTTAATCCATCTACTAAGAATTCATCTGATCACGAAATCCATTGGAATATTATTAAAAAGAGATGGCGCATCCAGAGAGACCATAATGTAATCAGAAGGAACTGTTCGTTTGATAATTGTGTTTTTAAATTCAAATAAATTTTTAAGTTTACTTTTAGGGATATTTGAGGACTCTTTAAAAATATTCTTAAATAGTTTAGCCATTTTATATGTAGGTGAATCGATCAAAGATACAACAGGTCCCAATCGACAGTCCGGTTTGTGAATTTTAGGCGAGCTATACTCGTATATTCTAGAAATGTTAATGTCATGTAATAATATATTTTGACGTTCTATGTTTTTACCTACAAAGCCTCTAATTTTCCATGAGTTCAAGAATTCAAAAGTTTTGTTTTTTAAAACTTTTTCAATATTATAATCTAATTTTTCATATACTTTAACATCATTAAGTAAATCATTCATTTTATTATTATAAGATTCTTTATTAAGAACGACAGTAGCACAACCTTTATATGCATGAGATATTAACATTTGTTTATTTGATTTAGTAAAATGTTGTGTTTCTTTTTTAATTTTTGAGCAAACAATCTATTAGTGCGTGAACTTTTGTTCTGGTTTAAAAAATTTTGTGCAGTATTAAGAATTCTATGCCTGAGCATTTCACGATGAACTAAATTTTCAATCAATCCAATGTTAGACTCAACATATTCGACCATATCAAACACTATATTACGTCTATTTGTAACAAATGATGAATAGTCCAGGCATTACGTCGGAAAAATGAGTGAAATTCCCGAAAAAATCCGGTGTACAATTTTTTTTGAGAAAACGCT
>JAUMHM010000005.1:52001435-52012075 GCA_032362435.1 Melikaiella ostensackeni
TTACCGCTTTCTCGACCTCTTCCATGTATCTTTCCTTCTCCCTCTGTCTTTTTACACTCAACATTCTTTCGTGATCTTTTCTTCTCCTGTTGAGTTCCCTCTTCTCCATCTCCCCTTTTCACCACTTTCTTACATTATCCTTTAACCTCTTTTTACTTTCCCTGCACTCGTCGTCCCAATTATAAATTAAACATATTTCTTCTATAAATAATATAATTCGTAATAATTCATATCCCCCTAACTTCTATATAATACCTGCTAAAATGATTGATCCTGAAATAGGTGCTTCAGCATGAGCTTTAGGTAATCATTAACGAAAAAAAAGGTATTTTTACTAAAAAAGCTAATAATAAATATATATATATATATTATTTATTAAATTTATATTATTTAATACAATTATATTAAAAATATTAATTTTATAATAAATTTTCAATAAAATAACTATTATTGCTAAAGAAGCAAATAAAGTATATATTAATATATAAATTCTTGCTTCAATTCGTTCAAACTGATTACCTCAACCAATAATTTTAAAAAATGTATGAATTATTCTAATAAAAAAAAATAATGATAATTAATTGCTCTGAGTTAAAATTAATATAATTAATATTAAAATTATATTTAAAACATATAACTTTATAAAAAAATTTTAATTAAAGATATTATTATTAATTTTATCATTCAAATAGTTAATAAAATTGTATAAAATGCATAATAATCTATAAATATTATATAAATAATTTTCAATGAATGAAATAAAACGTTATTGTAAATTAAAAAAACATAAAAATATTCAAAATAAATAAGTTTTGATGATAAAGTATTAATAATAGATTTAATGCTTTCACGATGATTCATTATGATGAAAGGAGGTCTTTCGGGTTTCAATCGTGTGCAAAACTACGAATATTGAATGAATGAATCAATGAATGTAAATATTATAATTATTTTAATAATCCTCATAAAATTGAATTAATTAATTTTAATTTATTCATTTCTTTAAATCGAATATATAAAATTAATAATCTTAACCCTTAATATCCCTCACAAACAATAATTAATAGAAAAAACATTAATATATATTCAATATTAAATAGTAACATACATATGTAAATAAATTATTGATATTAAACTTAATATTATATTTTCTAAACGTATTAAAGTTATTAATCAATAAGAATACAATAAACTAAATAATAAACATGATATTATACATATATAATTATAATAATGATTAATAAATTAAACAAAAGTTATATAGTTTAAATAAAACATTAATTTTGTAAATTGAAATTGAATTGTAAATTTTATAACCACAAAAAATTAATTTAATTTAATAATTATTAATTTATAAAATTAATGTTTTACTTAAACTTTTTCAAAAATATTATATATATATTCATTTATTTATAAATAAAAATAAAAATGAAAATTTATAATCTGATTAAAATTGAATAATTTTTATACATTTTAAGTTAAATATGAATTTGTATGATTTCAAACAAATAAATTTAATTAAATAATTATTCTATTAATTTCCAAAATTAATGTTCTATATAAACTATTTCTTGATTACAATTTTTAATTAATGAAAATATTAATAATCATAAATTTTTAAAAATTTTATTTATTTATATTTATTCTAATTATATGTTTAATATTTTTATTAATAACTTTAAGAATAAAAAAATTACACCCATCAATCTTAGGATTAATTATATTAATTTATTCAACTTTAATTTCATTGAATCTAAATATTTTCAATAAATATAGAATTCATTCGATAATAATATTTATTATCATTATTGGAGGATTTTTAATTTTATTCTTATATTTTAATAGATTTGCTATTAACAAAAAAATATTATTTAATAATAATACACTATTTATACTTTTATATAAAATCCTATTAATAAATATATCACTAATAATAATTATTTATAACTTTTGACCACTGCGATTCGATTCCTTGCGTGTGAATATTATCAGCCGGATTTACAAAATTTTTCAAATGATTTACTGTAGAGTGTGTGTAGTGAATGCGATCTACACCACAATATGCTTTGCCAACAGTTCGTTATAATATTAGTACCCGGTAAAACATTGTCTTTGATAACATCATGTAACGTATTAGTATCCCAATTCTTAACTACTCTAAAGAAACACTTTTTAGATTCCCTGTCAACGCCTCCCACCACCGACCTAGTTTGTCTTTTTCTTCCTCTATTATACTTCCGTTTTCCGAACGGGTTTTCGTCTATTTCAACCGTTTTTCCCACTCCCCCAATTTTTTCTTCATTTTCCGATAACCACACTCTGCGTAACATCCTGATATCTGATATTATAGACCCGACCGTGTCTTTGAAAAGCTTCGTCTCCCGAACAATTACGTTCAATGGATAACGTAGCAACCAGCAAATTAATACTTGCAGAATTTTGAATACTTTGACGTTCGCGACATTAAAAAACGTCCCCTTCTTAACACCTATTTTTTTACAGCACTTTCTAGCCCCACAAGGATAAATTACGTCCTGATTTCGAACATTAGTGGTTAAATGTAACGTCTCGTCGCATTCAGCACATTTTTGAGTTACCGGAAGCAAATTCCACATTAATAAGAAGTTACCCACACCAAAAGTTGAAATAAACTTTACAAACCTACTTGCACTTTGTAGGAACTCCCATTTCAATTCGTATAACTTTCTCCTCTAACGTTTGAAATTACACTAATTGCCGAATGATTCAGTACTCAGGTCAAATGTTAAATTGAGGTCTTGATGAAACATCCCGACCCCCACTCATCTCTACTACTGGTTAGTCTAACGGAAAATTTCGTGATGGTAGACAGTTCTTAAATTTTACGGTTTAAGAATTTTCTGGAATTTATTGTATCTGAGAAGCCACTGTGATACATGTTAGATTGTAATCAATATTCTTCTTTAAAAAAGTATGAAAATGGTTAAAAACTTCTGTAATTAATGAACAAAAAACCTGCATGTTTCATTCACAATTAGACTCCGTACATATTCATCAAAAAATGCTGTTTTTAAAATCTGTTCCTAAACAAGTTTTTTTCGCAATTTTCCCCCACTTCCAGCCTTTTTGTATAATTATTTATTAAATTTATTCATTTATTAAAAATAACTATTTATTTATTAAGACATTTAATTTAGTATAAATATCATAAATAAATTTCTTGAAGTAACGTGCAGTAACGTACGTTAATTTGCGTTGCAGTTACCCAAAAATTGTAACACGTTAACGATTCAATTTAAATTTAAATGTATCACTGAAACGTAATATAGAAGCCGCTGGTTGAGAACCACAGTGCCCCGTGGAGCATCGAGCTCGATCGTCTGGGTGATCCAGCGCAAGACAATAGCCAAGGGTCGCTAAGACGCCAGGTATAATGTGGTACCTTCAGATCGTCTGAAGCCGATATCTCATAAATTGACTGAGATATTCCACTTGTGTTAAAAATGTGTTAAAAATCATTTATGTTATAGACAATAATTGCCGTTAGCGAGTAATCAAAATATATACCTGAGTTTCAGATTCAATTAGGCATTTCCATTTTTAAGAATATAAAGTATATCTATGTAAAATATATGGTAAATAAATAAATATAAAGTGGAATTCGAAATCTTGGTATGTGATATTTACCTTAGGGGAGTGGCTCTTAATGTGGTGCATTCGTATTTAAAGAAATTGACGCATTATGAGAGAACTTGGCATACATAATTGAATCTATTTATGTATCGAGTGATGGCCGGAGAAAAAATTATACCAGTTATAGTAATTGTTTCATGTTCATCCCAAAAAGTTTAGTCAAGTCACTTTTTGATGTTTTGTGGTTATCATTAAAGCGAGACAAAATCAATAAAAAATTAAGTATTCTGCAGTAAATTGAAAAAAAAAATTCCTCATCTATACACTCAATTCTCCATATGCCGCTTCTCGTCTTACCGCGTCCCTATAGAATTCTGGGAAGACGCAGACGACGAATCTACATTTGTACAAAATACAGTTAATTAATATTATGTATTCCTACTGGAAATGATTCATACGGCCCTGACTGTTTTCATCGTGGAAATTCTGGGAAGAGTCTCACGGTCAAAGTGAGCAATGCCCGAGACCGAGCGCTAACTCGAGAGTTGAGTGTATTTTGAAGTCTTGGCTTCAATCTTAAGTAAAATTAATGCAATTTGCCATAAAATGTGTTCACTTATACCTGTACACTATGCACGAGCACCTAATGTGACGCACGATACTTAAGTTTATGTATATAGTTATAGAAATACAGGCTCAAATACTAATACATTTTTTTCAATATCAAAATATTCTTAGCGAAATATTTTGTTGATAGTGTAATATAATTTTGCATTCATCATCATGATCGTAGTCTTTCTTCACCGTTTTTTAGGTTAGGTACGTAACCTTTTTGACAGAAGCCTTATGAAAATTTTTTTAAATTACATGCAGGTATAACTTAACGCAGGTGCACTTTTTAAGAAAACCTAAAATTAACGTTTTTAATTAATTCCAATATAATTTTGGCTATATATAGAGTAAACTTAAGATACCGAACTACACGCTCTATATTTTCCTACAAAAAAATCGCTCACATTATTCTTTGCATCGAGCGATATATCTTGGTGCGCCACATCAGGCGCCGCTCCCCTAAGTGGCTTAGTATTGATGTGATTTGGTACCTTATATCGGCCGAAATTGAATGTATACATATTAGTTTAATAAAAAACTGGATAAAATGTCAAATTTTATTGCACTAGTATAACAGCTGTCAACAGTATCCAAACAATGTCCACTTGCCCTCAAACATTTGTGAGCGATGTTTTGCTCAAAAGTTGCCTTACCAAGGGGGGCGTACGTAAATCTAAAATTCTTTATAGATAGCGCGCTAAAAAAGTACAAAGACTTTGAAAAAAATTTGAAATAAGTGTCTAGTAAAAGTAGCATGCTAATTTGAACTATACGATTCGGATCATTCCAGTCACTGGAGACATTCTACTAGAATCTCTAGATATAGTTCCAAACGGTCGTGAGGTTGGTAGTCCGGACGAAATACGATGAAGTTAGCGTAGGGGTAATTCGAGTATAAAGTTTTATTCGCAATAATTTAGCCGGGGAAAGAGGTGCTCCGGGAAGCAGGACGTGGGTCATATATATTTGATAGGATACTTGGCATAAAGTCGCGCATAAAAGTAATGCCAACATTAAAGTTTGCGGTTCCAGACCAGGACGCTGCCGCCAACCTTCACTTCCCTTTTCTCTCCTCGATGTTCTCTTTGCTATATGGTATTCCAACATTCTGAGCTGCGTACGTTTCCCTTCGTGTTCGCTTAAGTACATGAGCTTGCTTCCCTTAAAAGATCTCCTCCTACAATTCCCAGCATTCTGAGATTATTCTGCTTTTATGTACAGAACATTCAAATGTATACAATCGTATTAGACACTACTTTTACAATTATGTGTAACCGTTCGACGAATAGAGGACCACTTTGCTGATCTTACATTAGAAGATACTGGATTTTGTGGGTGAAGGTGAAGTTTAGCGTGTTCTGATTCTCTTTGGAAAATGAAACCTTAATTTAGTGTAATTCGTCCATAAAATACTTAATGGAAGTATCTGCAAGGAGGTGAAAATAATACAGCCCTTATATTGAACTCGCAAACGTTATCTGGAATTTAATCCAAATGCCTTTCGCCAGACGTTCAACTTTGAAGGTGTGCCAAAATAACAATAATGAATCATATATAATACTATCCTAGCTTGATTAGATCAATTTAATTTCATTCATTTGATGACCTCAGTAAAGTATCTTCTATCGATTTCAGCCACTAATAATATCATTCATGTGGTGATGACTGTTGCCACCACGCAAATGCAACTAAATCTTAAAGAGTTGGCACAACATTTTATAGTACTCTCTTGTAGTTAGCATTACTCTTTTAATGTTAAAAAAAGTTTAATATCATTTCAAAAAGTTCCGTTCGCCTTACCTCTCCCATCCAAATTTGGTTCTCAAGAATACCTGTTCCTTTATGTAATTCTACAGACATTAACCACCGTGTTAAAGAGAAATCTTATGTTAGAAAGGTTATGGGAACTGACTTTCGGACGGGATAACAGAGTAGTTTAGTTCAAGAGTGGCCGTCAGGGAGCGATCTTGCGGCACCAAGGGAGGCATAGCTTCTTCCCACGTAGCGCCTTGCCTCGCCAGCCCCATAAATCAGCCCAGCTTGCTTGCTGTTAGAAACTACCTTCAACTTCACTTGGATCATGGGACGCAACTCTTGTGCAGATGCGATGTGAATCAATCTCATTCGCGAATGTCATAGGGGAAAGGTGTCCACAGATGATCTGGATGCACAGAGAGTCAAAAGGAATATCAGACTTTCCAAGTTAATTTAAAAATGTTTATTTGTAACAGTTAACATCATTATTGAAGAAGAAGTTTCGATTGGAGAAGGCAAATGAGTGAAAAACTTATATTTATTCGTCAAAATGAGCGACGTTTCGTTGGTATGGGTTTGCCAACCTCATCCGGCTAATTTATTAAAAGAAACACCACATAAATATCACATTTTTACAGGCAAATAGTATAAACTAAAAAAAGTTTTGAAAAATTACCGTTAACAACTCACTGGTCAAAAAATAATTTTAACGCGCCTAAGATAAGAGAGATATGAAGAACGCATTTTTGGTTCATTTGAGCTGACGATGTAAAGTCTACTGAAGAGACAAAGCTTGAGTCATATCACACACACACACACATATATATATATATAAACATACCACACACACATACATTGAGAAATAAAACAGATTAATGTCCATCTATCTATTGGAAAGTTAATTACAAATTTAATTTCTGTAATAAAGGAAAATATATTTTATTGAGAGCATAAAAATCTTCTCTTTTATTAATGTTATTCGAATTACTATTGATATGGATCATCTCTGAAATCCATCCTTTTTATAGTTAGATTCTTGATCCATAATTTTTACGTTATTTCAATCAAATGTGTGACCAAAATTATATTGGTGTTTATAAACAACAAACTCCGTTTTTTCTTATTAATATGTTCATTAATATGAGTTTTCAAAGATCTTTTTGTTTCACCCACATAAGATGCAAGACATTGTTTACAGGAAAATTTATAAACTACATTCGTTTCATCCCATTTTTTTTTAGGTATCTTTACCTAATTTTATTACAGAACTCAAACTTTTTTTGATTATAGGGATAGTAGCAATATTGTAATTATTTGATATCATGGACAGTTTTGTAAAATTATTAGAAAAAGGAAGGCAAACCTAAAGTTGGTGCACATGTGAACAAATCCGATTGTTCACTACCTTGTTGTCAGAGTGATATTTAATTTTATTCATGCGGATTTTTATGTTTTTATTAATGAAACAAATCAGATAATCATTATTGACCAGTAACTGCTTAATTATTTTCAAGTTTTCAAAGTGAAACTTATTATGAGATAATAATATTGCTCAGTCAACAAGATTGTAAACAATATTTTTTTTCCTGTTGGATAGGATGATGTGAAAATAAATAAATTAGTTTACCTGATGACATTGGTGTCTGGAACCAATTAGTGATAATACGATTATCATTTCTAATTAACGCCATGTCTAAGAAATTAGTACTTTTATTCTGTTTTAATTCTAAGGTGAATAGTAAATTTTTACTATAAGAATTAAAGGCCTTGATAACTATATCAACATTTTTTTTTTGAACGCATAGGATCGTATCATCGACATATCTGTAATATAAAAGAGGAACACAGTCATAAATATTTTTTAACTTTCTTAGGCATGTTTCTTCCAGATCATCCATTACAATGTCCGCAAATAAAGGTGAAATTGGTGAACCCATTGGCGTGCCGTTAATATGCTTATAAACATTGTTATTAAAAGTAAAAGAAGTATTTTCAAAAAGGAATTTCGAACAATCTATAATATCATTAAATGGAATTTTGCATTTGTTGTGAATAAGTTTAACTCTCTTTTCTAAACTTTCTAAAACCATGTTACAAGGGATATTTGTGAATAAAGAACAGACATCAAGAGGAATAAGAACATAATCGTCGTCTGTGTTTATATCTTTGAGTTTTTCTTTTAATTCAAAACTGTTACTGATATGTGAAAGAAGGATTTTAATGCAATGTTTCTATTCATCATAAATTATTTTAGCCAAGAAATGTGTTGGACTATCAACAGGAGAAATAATAGGACGAAAAGGAACATCTTGTTTATGAAATTTTGGTAAACCGTAACATTTAGCTAAGACTGTAGTATCAGTTAAAGTAAGTTGATTATTGTAATATTTGTATTTTAAAAAATTATTGTCATTATGATATTAAAAAATATTTGATGTGCTTACCTGTAATTTTCTTTAAGGGTTTTTGTTTACTGGAAGGTAAGTCGATGTATCAGAAAGCAAATTGGACATTTTTGTCTTGTAAGTGAATTTTTTTAAACAAACGGCGAGGGTACCTTCATCAGCATTAGTATAAAAGATATCGGGATTATTTTTTAAAAAGGCATTTGTCTTTTTTAGTTTTTTTGAAAATTCTCTATCTTCTTTACACGCAGAGAAATTTCCCCTGAACGAGAAAGTCGGTCCTCTAATCGTTAAAGTAGGATACTTTGAAAGCAGTCTTAAACGATCTAGTTTAACGCTAAAGTGATGTCGCCTAAATCATAGAGTCATGCCTTTTTATTTATAGAGGACCGTCAATTATTTTTAGAAGAGCGTCAATTATTTTACGGTAAAGTACGTCCCATTTTAACCGTTAAATTGCGTCTTCTACGCCCTAAAGTAGAATCGCTTATCGTTGAAACGATTCTTGGTTAAACGATTCGCACTTTAACCGTTAAAGGATATATTTTTAAACTAATTCTCAAACGATCACACTCTAACCATAATAGTATTCCTTTATCGTTTAGAGGAGATTTCTCTGAGTGTAGATGTATGAACATCTCTCTTTAAGGTGTTGTTAATATTAATAGTTATTTTGTCTCTAATTTCATTCTTAAGGTCATTGTATAGATATGACGATAGAAGAACTGATTCTACATTTTTGACAATGTCAATGACATCTTGTTTTGAACATTCATTTGAAGCAACGTTATAATTAGGCCCTAAGGAGACAATATCAATAATGTCTATACGTATTTGAGTGTCTGTTAAATTTTTCAACCAATGATCTTTATTTGTCTTCAATTGACTTTGTTGATTAGAAAATAAGGATTCAAATTTAATTTTGTGTCTGTTATAGCATTTTTCGTAAATAAAGTTGATTTTATTTCAGATAAAAATAAAAATAAATGAAAATAAAAAAAGACTGATTTCAGAGATGATCCATAACAATAGTAATTCAAATAACATTAATAAAAAAAAAGATACTTATGCTCTCAATAAAATATATTTTTCTTTATTACAGAAATTGAATTTGTGATTAGCTTTCCAATAGATAGATGGGCATTAATCTGTATTATTTCTCAATGCATGTGTGTGTGGTACGTTTATAAATATATATATATATATATGACTTAAACTTTGTCTCTTCAGTAGATTTTACATCGTCAGCTGAAATGAACCAAAAATGTGTTTTTCATATCTCTCTTATCTTAGACGCGTTAAAATTTTTTTTTAATCAGTGAATTGTTAATGGTAATCTTTTGAAACTTTTTTTAACTCATACTATTCGCCTGTGAAAATGTGATATTTATGTGGTATTTCTTTTAATAAAATAGCCTGATGAGGTTGGCGAACCCATGCCAACGAAACGTCGCTCATTTTGACGAATAAATAGGAGTTTTTCACTCATTTGCCTTCCCCAATCAAAACTTCTTCTTCAATAAATCTATGGAAGGCGATCTTATGGTTTCTTCAGTTAACATCATTGGCTAGTGGTTAGTCTTGGTGTGATTTGTACTGTTTACAAGAATATACTTAGACGATAAACTAGAGCAGGTGGACGTTAAGGTTCGACGAATTTGGATTCGCCCCACAGTCAACCTTGATAAGGATCGCTGCTAATTGTTGTGAATTGGTGAAGGTGGAGAACGAATGGGGGAAGTTGGGCAACAGGTGTCATCTGATTGATCGCAGTCGTTCGAACTCCCTGCACCATTACCTAGCCCGCAAACACATCTATGGTATAAATCAAGCAGTTAATGTCAGTACATTTTACGAAATAACACACATTTCTGTAGTATCCTTTGATTCTTTTGGACTTTCATCCTGAATGGAATTGTATTTAAAATATGCATTAAATACAATCAGCGAAAATGTGTCCCATTTGAACACCTCAGATGATTTTAAAACACATATTTCGCGATCACTGTTAGCTACAATAAAATGAGCGGATTTTTTATGCAAATGTTTTTTTAATTTCTGTATTATTTCGATATAAAGGAAACTAGCTACAACAAAAGTATGAGATTAATCAAAATAATAAAATCGTGCTTTGGTTAAAACGTTTTGTAAATGATGACTTTAAACCCAAGACTAATAAAGTAAAGTTGATCTCTACTTAATTCGTCCCTACCTGACCAGGTTCTGGTAATTTTTTCTTTTTCATAGACCTAGGAA
>JAUMHM010000005.1:52028776-52039358 GCA_032362435.1 Melikaiella ostensackeni
TTGTTGATATGGTGAGTGCGAATAAAAAAAAGTTTTCATGGGGCGAAACGGGGTGGGACAAAACGGGGCACGTCTGAGTGTAGGTCGTTAAAAAATGTTAAAAAACAAAAAGCTAAAACGTGTAATCGGCAGAAAAAAACTAAGAATAAGAAATAGGTATCTAAAATATCAGAAGCGGTCAAAGGGAACCTAATCATCGTTTTTTTCAAGAAACTTCTTTATATGTGCATAACTTTTTTCGCATTGTAAATTGATTAAAATATATTTAGCAACATCTGACTTTGTTATTTATCAATAACAAATGATTCTCATGCAATTATTCACAACGAAAATCAATGAAATAACAGAGTGAACGAAGTACCCGACTATGCCCCAAACACGGCGCATAAAGGGGCAAAAAACACTTTTTTCGAAATCATTAAAAAATAGTATTGAATCATATAGATTATGATCTTACATTTTTTTCATCAGATTATGATTTACTCAAGATGTCTGAACATAAACGTTTACATAATTGACCTTTTTTATAGGCGAAAAAAATTATAATCCGATTGTGTTCCCGTTATGCCCCACTCTCCCCTAATTATCCTGATTGACTCGCAAATAGAAAATTTATGAAGGCTTCTGTCGAAGTTTCATGCATCTAAGGGGCCGTCCATGAGCTACGTTACCAATTTTGGGCTTATTTTCACCCCCGCCCCCCCCCCTTCCACGTTGATGACCATAGTTTTGGCTCCCTCCACACCAGGGTCGGATTTATGCCTAAGCAAAATAAGCAGTTGCTTAGGGCCCCGGCCTCAGAGGGGCCCCCAATCAGCCCAAAAAAAATTTTTTTCCATGTATATAATTTTTTTAAAATATTAAGCTTGAAGTATTCCGTGTAATACAGAATAAACTTTTTGAAAATTCAACATAAATAATTCAATCTTAATTTTATCCAATAATATTTGCATTTGGTAGGTTATGTCGTGATAAATTATATCTACATTAGGGGTCCTTTTTCGATCGTGCTTGAAGCAGAAATCCGGCCCTGTTCAAAATAAAAGATATAATTTGAAACCAACTGAGGTTAGTTTGAATAAAAATAAAGAAATTAAGAACGATAGAAAGTTTATACGAATAAACTTTTCTATGGGTTAAAATATGTCTAAACGATCACACGTAGAAATTATTCGAATTGTTTAAACGTTTAACCGGTCAAACGCGGAACACTGATCATAAGCGTTTTATGAAGAAATAATTGCTCTGAACTTCATTTTAGAAGGTTAAATATTCATTTCTTCAAAAAATTTATAATTTCAAAGGGCGTGACGCGTGAAAACCCCTATCGAAAGTAGAAAAGTCAAATTTTTATTAATTTATATTAAAAGAGCTACAAATCGCTCAAACAGATCATGTCCTCACAAAATCCTAAAACTTTGCTCAAAAATTAGATATGGTTCGAGAGAGACACACTCATAATCTCTAACTTTTTCTAAGTAGTTTATTCAACACCTCCGTCAGAAAAATATCTGAATCAGAGTGACGTTGGACGTACGTAAAGCAGTAAAGCAGTAAGACTAAGAGCTAAGAAAATTTATTCGCTATCCGCTTCCCACTATTCAAAAATATCCTTATCCCAACAAAAATATTCGTCTCTCAAATTTAGCTTTAAACGTAAATGCTGATCGTTAGCTAGTGCTTGATTCGAATGTTGTGTTGTCTTGTGCATGGCCATCGCAGAGAGCAGTACCGTCGCAGTGTCGTATGTGGGGGTGGGGGCCGGAGGAGGCGAGCAAAGTCCACCGCTTTCCTTGCAAACCGAGGCTAGCTCTGCCCCTGCGGCTCCCAACACCCCTGGAGGAGATCCCGGACTTACGGTATTGCAGCCTCCAGTTTCTCAACCTCAGGTAGCATCCGCAATACCACCCTATTCGACGATGCTTCCAAGTTTTGGACACTATACAACTGGTGAGTAATCCAGAGCTTCTTCGCAGTTTATTATACATTAGCAACAATATTCAAGAAATAGATATATAAACGGTTCTAGTTGGAGATTCTCCAGCAAAAGTGAGAATAAACTTGGACAGGACGTTGGTGTACTAAAATAAATAATATACCAATGGTAAAGCTTCCTAATTTGTCAACTAAGTAGAGCGATTTTCAATCTGAATTTATCAACTAGGAACGGGATGATTTTCAGCTGTTTGAAACTAAAGATTTTAATTACACGTATTAACATGACTCGGATATAATGTTGTTTTCATTCGTGAAGAACGGGTTTTGAACATGAACGACTTTACTCCGTGGCTCGTTTTCCCAGATATTTTGTTTGCATTAAGTTGACCTTGGGTTTGGGCCAGTGATAAATACATTAGGTTTTTAGGGGGAAGAATTGTTTATCAATTTTCGTCAGATGAAATATATATTATTAATTGAATGTCAATATCTCATATCATAAGCTGTTATTGTACTCATATTCATTATAAATGTGCGAGTATCATTTCGCGAATTAGAATGTAAGACCCATAAACTCATAACTTATGTATATGTTTTGCATTGCTACCTATTACGCTAATGTGTCTATTTTTTGTATATGTTTAGGTGGTGGTGATTACGCATACAGCGCAGCATATTCTCAGTATTCGAGTGCACCTTACAGTGGTTATGGCTATGGAGCAGCGACAAGCGGGTTGCTCAGTAAGTAAACAGTGAGTATTAGTACCGATTAGATCAGGGAAAAGCACTCTTGAGGGAATGAGGGACAATTCATACTTTTTGGAATGAAGATGCAATAATTAATGAAAATGTACCTTCTGTATAAAAATACAAGTATGTGTAGTGTGTACAGTGAAGCTTCTTATGTATGCCCTCTATCCGTGCTTCAGGTTGTACTTTCATTTTCTGTGCAAAAATAGTACATGAACAAACCTAAATGTGGAAGGCAGGAATATACAAGCTTTACGCTACGTTCAAGTAAAAAACGTCCGTTAATTCTATTGATATATGGGCTAGTGATGCAAGCAAAATTCTTGACTATTGACTTTTTCAAACTATCGAAGATGAATTTTATACGTACTCTCTAAACTTGAGTCAGTGGAATTTCACTAATTCAAGCTTAGAGAGTAGAGCTTAGGTTATTTTCGGTAAATAACAATGGATGCAGGATGAAAAAAGTTTACAGTACCGGCCACGAGTATAAGACCACTAGCTGTTTTTCAATGATTGCTTAAGTTCCTCTAATGTTAATTATATGAGTTAATTTCTTCCTCTAGAATAGGTTAAAAGCTATAGTAAGCGAAAGAAGATTAAAAAAAAAAATTACATAAAATAGGTTAATGTTAGCTTTTTTGAAGTACTTCAGTTGCGTCAAGTTACCCGCCAATTCGGGTGATTTGGCACACCACTATTATTTTTTGATATTGCAATATATTAGTAATTAATTGGATTACATGATTTACATTTAAATTACATAGCTTTGTACAGAATCGCATGCGACTTAACGTTTGCGCGAAATCCCCCGCCCACGGATTGTGTATTAATTGATAATTAAAAGAACTTAAGCAATCAAAAAAAAAATGTCCATTAAAAAAGAACATAATTTTTCGAGATTGATCTTGCCCGACATCTCAAGGTTCTTGACTACGATTGTCAAGACAAAATCAATATTTTTATTGATAAGAGAGACATAATATCGATCTTGTTTTCTTGTCAAATCTCGCTCGAATGCACTCAGAGAAAACGTTTTGGGTAACTTTTACCACATCATATAGATTGGACGGGATGAGTGATAAACAAGATACGATGTACCTTACGTTGGTAGGTTACTTATTACGCGAGAATAATGTATATTAATGCACAAAAAAGAGGAAGATTTACTTTAAAATGTGGTAATTCTGAGTGGCCAGAACGATCTCGAGACTTCAAATATAAATGGTAGAAGTTTACAGAATTGAGCAGACTTTTACTATACTCGACGGTAGCGGCCGCCTCGAGCTCGGCTTGAGCATCGCTGACGTTGCCGCGTCACTAGCCCACAATATTCTTTCAATTTATTAAAGCCAATTAATTATTTATATTTATTAATGAATTTATTCATTATGTATAATATTTTATTATTATTAATCATATCCTAAATAATTCTGGAGTTGAAAACAAAAATGTTATCTATTCAGGCGTATCTCATTTGGTTTACAATTTACAAAATACATTACATTCATTTCAATTTTAAACATTTCGAGAAAATTCGTATATATCTAAAATCGTCGAAACCTGTATATTCTGAATTTCTAACTCTGACAACGGTAATTTCGAAATTGAAAAATAAATTATTTCAAGTTTGTAATTCTTGGCTCTAAATTCGACCCTCGACCGGCTCGAACCGCCGTTCCCATCGAGTATAGTAAATATATGTCGACTTCTTGGCACTGCTTGTCCCACTTTTATGGGTATTATTATACGTCAATTTTTCCCGGACGCAAAATTAGATTACCATACTCATTGGTAACGATTATACTACATTCATGGTAGAATCTTCATTGGGCATTCAGTGAATTATCCTTTAGTTTATCATAATTTAAATTTGTAATATCATATATTTTTATTACGATCAATAGCCTGGGTTTCTATTCAGTAGACGTACACAAATAATTATTTTTATGTGATTAGAGGGGTTGTGAACACGCCTAATACGCGAGCATATACAGAATTGATAACTCTCACGAATAGCTGTCCCTTACGTCAATATGCAAATATCATAAGTCTTAATGTCCAGAAGAAAAATATAGTAGCATACTTTTAACGAACTTTTGAAAATTCCTAAATACACTTCCGTAAAGAATACAATTTTTCCTCCGGGGGGTAGGGTGGTGGTGCAAAGAGAGGATACTTGCTCTTCCATTTAAAAATCCAATGTGCGCCACTGGAATACATAAACTTGCTTTTAATTAAGAACCAAAAAAAAGTTTATCTCTGCTCTACAGACTCAACGTACTACTACTGCAGCGGGGATACGCTGGCGTCTTCCCACAATAGTGCACAACAGGGTGGGTGCAACAACGGAGGATCGGAGAGCAACGCGCATATAGCTAGTCGCTCGCCCCTCGCGGCCACGAGAGCTAGTAGTGGCGCTTGTGCAGCATCGCCGACCGGAAGTGCTTGCACGAAAGCAGACCACAACTCCACTCCGACGGACCTATACTTAGCTTGATCGTTGACAAGGAACGGCAAAGAGCTACAGATTTGTAGGTGCGTTGCTAACGATCCAAAAAACGTACCGTACGACTGACGTGTATAATAAGCGGACTAGCGGACTCCATATCATGAAGATTCATTGAAATTAGAAAATTATCTCTTGAATTCGAAGAAGGATCCAATAGAATGATGGTACACGGCTTCCAGAGACAATTGCAGCAACAAACACCGCTAGGAAGGCTGTATTCTGGTTACTTCCTTGCATCTTGGTCATGGTCTGGCCAACAAAGCTGAAACATATTATACTCTGAAATTCAGAAAACCAGATAATGTATATGATTGGTCATCGCGTCCTTGTTCTCTATGGAGCAGTCATTACGTCGTTTTAGCTGGAAATAATTTGAAAAGACAAAAATTGGGCTTAAACACTTTAATTTGGTATATGAAAGGATACCCTGCGTAATGCATTCTGCGTGAAAAGTATTTTGTATAATAATTTATGTATGTAAACTTTCTTATAGTACTGAGAAAAAGCACTGCAAACCATTTTTCACGTATCATGCTCATGGGACGTGTTATTTTAAGAAACGTTTAGTTTTTACCTTTCATTTGCTAAATACTGACCTCAGTTCATCATTTTTATCTGATCAAGTTATTTTCAACTGCACTCCTTTTTCCGCCCTTATGACTGGAATATAAAGCAAGTAGTTAGTTTAATTAATTATTATCGATTAGCATAATTTACGATGCAATCACCCGACTTTTTTATGAGTTCAAACATATTGATGTATCCGAAAACTACAGTTGGATGTCCCAAATCAGCGCTCAAAGGCTGACTAATAGGTTTTTAAAATTAATTTTCGTGTTGTCACAGACAAGCGATAAGTGATAATTACTGGAAAAAAGCAGAATTAAGAGGCTACTTTTCGCATTTAAAGTTCGTATGTAAAATGATTTCACTTCGAAGTGTAGGTGTATTATTTATTTAGTTACAAATACTATCGGATCATTCGCTTGATAAATCTGTTATATTCTTGAATTTATATTCGCTGATTTGATTTAGTCCAACTGTATGATTTCGCATATCAATTTATACACTTGTGAGAATGTGGATAGGTATACATTCTGTAGAGATTGATCCAAACATAGATTCATCGTATGACTTTGAAACCCGAACCAAAAGTTCAATCACTTGTCTGATACGCGTAAGTCATCTGACTTTGGCAAGTCACTCTCTTGGGCGCAAGTCGCTTGTCCTCATTAATGACAGATTAGTAAATAACCTCGAATGGCTCTATTAATATTTTAAAAATCACGTAACGAGTAACGATCACTACCTTAAGGATATTATATATATTTTTTGTAGAAAACCAAAGACCACTCACAAGAAAATAATTAAATGGTAAGCTCGACGCGCGTTCATACTCGGTGGACACATAGTTAGAAAGCAATCTGAAGAGTAAAAGAGCGATTTTATCGTTATGGATAATAAACAAGTACTAGCCAAGCGACGTATAGGATTCAATGTTAGATAGAGTCAAAGAACAGTACAAAACAATCAAAGTACATCTTTTTTGTTATTATAATTAGCGGTAATCCTGTTACGCATATTTTTTCTGTGTAACTACATTTTAATTATTTGGAATTTTATACAATTAAAAACTGTTTGAAATTTCAAATGGAGATTGGGAGAAAACATGTAAAAGCAATAAATTGAAATAAACAATTAAAGTATAAAATTATAATACAATAGCAAAATAGTATATTGTGTAGCAAGTGCAGAAAGTAAACAGTTTTCTGGGTCAGTGTTGCAAACTTCACGCGAGTCAGATCTGTCTATTTTTCGTGAATGCCACACACGATATTTTTGTAACAAATGCACGGAATTTTGTATTAAAGGAACAATACAATTTTTTTGCTCGATATCACTGTCATGAGATCTAGATTCAGATCCACTTATTTCCATTCATTTAATGACTGTTCGGTCACTCCCCACTCAATCTGCCAGCGCGATCTGTTGATCTTAGTTACCAACAGGACCGCTGACACCACTTAATCACACTGGAAAGTAATTTTTGATCGAGGAGCGCAGGCGAAATAATGCAAGAAGCTAAATTTTTTCAACCGCTCAATAATTGGCTATTTTGTGTACGCTATGCATTGACTTGCATGACTTGCATGTGTTCCAAATATTCTCAAATCGGTTTTCAATTTGTTATGACCTGTGTGCTAAAAGTCGGATCAGAAAAAATGTAATTGGGTTTTAAATTAAAAACATTATTTTTTTGATATTAATAAAATTATAATCGTGGTCAATGTCGTAAATGACACATGCCTTGTTTGGTATATATTATATTATTATTTAATTGATAAATTACGTAACACTAATAATGGAAGGCCTAATCAGTTACGAGAATGCTTTCTAGGTGAAAACTCTCAAAAAGCATTACATGGCGGGGGATAGGGGTTTAAAAATTGTGAAAAATTGCGTTACGTAATTCATGGACAGCCCCTAATATATGTATACTTGTATAGTAGTAGTAAAAAATAATTGTATTAAAGAGACCGAATCTCATACGTCGCACGGTCAACGCACACTATAAAAGACTCTATGAAATCAACTATTTATTGCATGGATAATTATGGACCTCGATCGGTATTCACTATACAAGAGTTTAAGGGCATGTGACACAGTCAAACTCCTACATTACCTACCTCTTTTTTTCAGTGTATCAAATTTTTTTTTTGAACTATAGAACTTTTTTTCAAAATAAAGTATAAGACTGAAAGTTTGGAAATTGCATCAGAAGTCAATAACCTACGTTTATGTACTTCATTTGAGTCGAAATTTTGCAAAAAATTATTTCCGAAGCTTTGACGCACAGGTTCGCCGGTCAACATTTAGCAGGAAATTTTTTTTTTACATCAATTATACTTGAATGGCGTACATAAACGTACTTCATTGTCGTCTCTTGCATTCCTCAAAGTTTTAGGCCAATATTTTGCTTTAAAAAAAAGTTCTACGGTCCAAAAAATTTCTCGATTAGCTCCCAGTTTTAATTTCTTCGGAAATAATTGTTTGCAAAATTCCGACTCAAATGAAGTACATACTCGTAAACGTAAGTTATTGTCTTCTGATGCATTTTCTAAACTTTCAGTCCGATACCTTTTTTGAAAAAAAGTTCTATGGTTCAAAAAAATTTGGTACACCGAAAAAAAGAGGTCGGTAATGTAGGAATTTGACTGTGTCACATGCCCTTAATACTGATTCAAGTTTTTAAATATCCAAACAGTATAATAGTTATAACTGGATATTTACAGTGCAGCGAGTACTTTTTACACGCTAGTTTATATGTAGATATTGTGTCTCAAAATCAGTATGAAAAAAGATCTGACGACTTTATGTATAGTGTATAATTGATTATTGCATAAATATTAGATTGTTACTTTACTCTGCGACGACTATTATTATTATTATTATTATTATTATAAGTATTATTCAATCGCTATTATTGATATTATCATTATCATTTTTTATTATTAATATTATTATTTAAAACCTTTATTATTTATTAATTGTCACGACCACCTATGTGTAATAAGTTTTGCCAAAGAACTAAGTTTGAAAGCAATATTGCTATGATAATATAGCTTCCATGCGATGGATGCTAAAAAGAGAAAACAAGAATTACTGTACTTTTATTTATAGCTGCACTGGTAAACTGATAAAATGTTTCACGAATTTTCAATTTGTGAGCTTATGACTGGCTGAAAGCTGCCGATCTACGCATTTTTAAAAAGATAATAGAAGTAAAAAAATGTATCCTTAGTTTATTACATAAATTCATCCCGTGTGATATTTTTGTTCTGTGCGCCGCTCTTGCCAAGTCTCCCTGTTGGTACTTGCAAACAAATATTGTAAATCCTTTTTAAATAAATATGAGGTTTATATGACATCTACGTTTTTTTTTCTATCGTCCATCTACTTGCAAAAGGTCGCAAGTCACAAAATTTTTTTACCTCAATCTGACATGAATCTTTTGTTATTATGCAAGGGTTAGGACAATATTGTAAAAAACTAATCCTAATATGAGTTTTTTGTCTCTAGAATGAAATTATTGTCCTCGTGGCTCAGGACCTTATGCAACTAGATGGACGATATTATCCCTGTTCTATTTGAGCTATTGAAATTGATATCTATCACAGTAGTTCCAATCATGTATACTTTTTCGATGGATTATTGGCGTCGCACAGTGGACGGTTTTGTGAAAATTTGTCTCAAAATCGTAGATCTCTGGATAGGAATCACGTAAAGGAATAATTTTTTGAAAAATGAAGATGAATCCTTACCGAATATAGGAAAATTGCAGAGAAAGTATAAAAAGAAGTGTTTGACGAAAAATGTTGAAATTGGCATTTTTGGCAAAATAAATCGTTCATCGAATACCACGAATGTTTAGATATTACATTTTATGTTTCACATATGTTTTTATATAGATTTTTACATGTCCAATTCAAATCCGACATGTAAATCAATGTAGGTCGAAATTCAAAATGGTGGATCCAATATGGAGAATCGAAATTGTAAAAACAAAATCGAATTGACAAAAAATTGCTACTTGGGAGTTTTTTGGGTCGCTGATTTCTAATCCAAAGTCATAGTTTTAAAATGCAAAATGGTGGAATCAATATGGCGAAGATAAATTGTGAAAACGAAACTGATCTGACTAAAAATTGCTACATTGAGGTTTGTCGGGACGCTGATTTAAAATATAAAGTCGAAATGACAAAATTAAAAATGGTGGATCGAAGCTGTAAAACAAAACGATTTTACTAGAAATTGTTACTCGGCGATTTCTCGGGGCGCTGATTTCAAATCCAAAGTAAAAATTTTAAAATTAAACATGGCAGATCGAATATGGCGGATTGAAATTGTGAAAAAAATCGATTTGAAAGGAGACGGAGGGGCGGGCAGGAGAGGTTGGTGGGACGATGAGTGCAGGGAAAGTAAAGAGAAGATAAAGGATAATGTAAGAAAGTGGAGAAAAGGGGAGAGGGAAAAGAGGAAACTCAACAGGAGAAGAAGAGATCACGAAAGAATGTTGAGTGTAAAAAGACAGAGGTAGAAGGAAAGATACATGGAAGAAGTCAAGAAAGCGGTAAAAAAAGGGAGGGAATGGGAAGTGATAAATAGGGAAAGAGGTGGAAGGAAGGGCATAAATAAAGAAATAGGGATGGACGAGTGAACGGAGTATTTCAAGAGACTGCTGGGTACGTGGAAAATAGGGTAAAGGGTGAAGGAAGAAAGACGGCGGCGGGAGACGAGGACAGCAAAAATGAGATTAGTAGGGAGGAGGTGAAAGAGGCGATCGCAAAGCTGAAAAGAAACAAAGCAACAGGTGAGGATGGT
>JAUMHM010000005.1:52051966-52064696 GCA_032362435.1 Melikaiella ostensackeni
TGGTTCAAAAAAAAATTTGGTACACCGAAAAAAAGAGGTCGGTAATATAGGAATTTGACTGTGTCACATGCCCTTAAAGCTGTTGGACTCACGCTCTAACCTCAAGATTCAATCACCTCTTTATACTCAATAGATATTAGAATTAAATGTTTTTTAGATACGAAGCCCAACTCCTTTCTTGACTAGAAGTATGTCTACACAGCGAAAAACTGTATGATTTAAATAATTTTTACGTAAAGTCTAATGTTGGCAGGTTCAGATTA
Organism: Melikaiella ostensackeni; assembly: GCA_032362435.1. Lineage (NCBI taxonomy): Eukaryota > Metazoa > Arthropoda > Insecta > Hymenoptera > Cynipidae > Melikaiella > Melikaiella ostensackeni. Next base: position 52,052,230 of record JAUMHM010000005.1, read on the forward strand.
GAATTCAAAAATTAGATATTACGCAAAAATTATTTGAATTAGGCAGTTTTTCTCTGTGTAGACACAATTGTATCTCAAAAAGGAGTTGGGCTTAGTACTTAAATAAATTTAGTTTTAATATTTATTGAGTAAAATAAGGCAATTTAATTTTGAGGTTAGAGCTCAAGTCCAACAGCCTTAATAAATTGATTCATCCACCTACACAAAAAAATATAATTTATTCAGTCGGTTGTAAATTCTTTCATTAGAAAGGTTTTTTGTCTCTCCTGTAAGATTTGGTTGTTTGGACTAAGCACCGTTGGCGCTGTACTGTTCCAGGCTAAAATGACATGATTTTTATATTGGCGCTATCTCGAATAAGTGTTCCGGCGCTGTGCGCAAATGTAACGCTCGGATAGGATTGATAAAAAATAATTAATAAATAATTTAAAAAATTACTTTTTATGAATTACTACTTCCAGCATTGATTTTCACAATTAATTAAAAATATAAAAAATTTCTTCAGGCAAGAAATTACAAAAAATATTAATTCCCGAAACTGAGAATTACGACAAGGGTCAAACCTTTGACGTTAAGCCTATGTTCATATAATTATGCCCCATCGCTCTTACTCAATAAGATATTTCTTTTTATGAAAAATTATTATTATCTTTCTTATATGAGTTTTGATATATTCCAAAGTATCATAAAGAAACGTTAAAGTATATTCCTAGCTGTCATTCCTTTAAAATATATTATTTTGTCATGTCGTAATTATTAATATAATAAAAATATTTAACTTAAAAAAAAATAAGGCAATCAAATTGAAAATCATACATATTATAATTGATAGCCATCAGATATTTTATTTTACTATGTAGTTCAATTAAAAAAATAAACATCTGTTAAGGAATATTTTTTGTAATAATAAATTTCCAATACTTTAAGTTCAGACAATAATCATTTTTCATCAATTCATGTAGTCAAGAAATTGCGTTAAGTATTTATTTAAACCATTATTATAATTGAGGATATTATTTTTATTAACAATATTATATTTTTTATATTCACTATAACCTCATCAATTTTATTGTAAGTCCAAACAGTCTTACTGTCTAGAATCTAGCTAAAATCTAGACAGACTTTGTATATTCAAATTCGTAACGGATTCATAGATAACGTGAGGACTAAAACTAGACCGAAAAAAGTGATAAGTTTAATACCATACCATAAATTCATGGAAAAGTGAGAGAAGTCTTCATCCCTTTCTGAACAATGAAGACGTTCGTTATCTTGGTTCTTTCTATTACTGCATTCGCTGAGCTTTGGATCTGGTCGGCCGAGTAACGGGCACTATTAAAATCTAGTTTCAACCGGACTTAAAACGACGAGTGAGTAAACACTCAGGGCCGCATATAAAGTATCTGAGCCCGGCACGCGTAAAAAAGTATATGCCCAGAGAGTCGCCATGTAAACAACTTCTGATACGGCACTGACTGTCCGAGCCAAGAACTGGAGTACAGAGCGTCAAGGGACGCTCAGGGGGGGGGCATAAGCATTCATGCGTGAACAACCGTGTTGCCGGTCAAAGAAAGGGCGGCGCAGTAACGCGAAATGAGTTTATAATTGATCTGTTATAAATCTTTGAGAAATATAAAAAGTGCATACAGGAAAACATTATGTATGTTTCACATATTTCTCATTCATATTTGTAATAAGGTTTTTCTCTGCCTGCAGAGCCTGAAGGATCTTCAAAAAATGATGATTCTGACGCAAACGAGGACGAAAAGTTTTTACAAGAGATCGCTAGATGTGGACGTAAGTATTTAAAAAATAAAAAAAGTTCCCGGAAAAATGGTGTATAAAATCAAATTTTTAATTGAACATTTACTTTGAGAATGTTTTTCTGTTCATCATAGCCTACTTTCATGAAGGAATAGATCCTTGTCCATCAAATGACCATTTTTTGAGCCGCTGCGTCAGTTGCAATTGTTTTGGTGATAAATCTGCCGTGTGCGGTAGAGGCCCCTTTTGTTTCGTTCCAGAAAGACGTAAGATTATCATAATATAATGTATAAAATATCATAAATATCAACATAATGTTATCATCAGTATTATGATTTTATGTTATAAATGTTTGATGAAATAATAAAATTCACTTTCATTTCAGCAATGCATTTCAAAACGTCATGCGAATTGGGAAAAAAGTTCTGCATTATTCTTATTCACTGCATTCGCCACTTAAAAAACAGTTACTTAGTAACATACGTCATCCGTCATACATATATGATGGAAATAATTATACAACATGTATATCACAATAAACGATGCGTATCTTTGCTGATGAAAAAATACAAAATCAATCAGAACAGTTTTGTAAACTATTTTGTAGCTATTTTTAAACTCATATGGAACTTTCAAGAACTTTTTTTTGTTCCACTTCTACATAATATAATGAAATTAAAACCCTCGACAAAACCCTTCACAATATTATTAATTCACAATGCTCGTTAAAATTTTTTGGATAAATTCTAGTATGGCAGTCAAGGGAGTAAACTATAAAATTCCTCTTCAAGTCTTTATTAGGGTATAATACAATAAGTAAAATTAATACTTTATGAGCCCTCACAAAGACATAAAAAGGTAGAAAAAGTCTCTAATATTTATTTTTAGCGCACTTAATAACAGAGGCATAACGATCGATAGTCACTGAATCCTTAGTAAAAGTGCCTCTATTGATGCAATAGCACAACAGCACCCGAAACATGAAGAAATTCGAAGGTAATGAGGAAGTATAAATTTGTCAGTCAACGTGAGTCTTCTTACTTGAATTTTGATGCCTATTACAGAATTTTCATCAGTTAAGACTCATATTTGAAAGAAGAAACAAGCAAATGAATAATGAATAAGTAATTTGCGTTAAACATCAAGTAAAGGTTAAGCTTTGTACTTTAATTTCAAACGAGATTCTTCATAAGAATTTTATTTCTTTTGACTCTCATAACTCAAAAATATGATTCGATTGACATAAGGACACGAAAAGAAAACAACCAAAAATTTAAAAACGTTTACGAAAAGAATTGCATGATATAAAAATGGTAAAACAACATACACTTGGTTTCACAGTTGGCCATCAACCCCGTTTAAATAAATAAAATTTATTCTTTAGATTCTTTGCTTCCTCTCAAATGTTTATATAGAAATGATTGTTTAATATGAAAATAGCAAAAAACATCGATTCTATAATTTAAAAAGATTTCCAGGATGTTAAAAACATTAGTTGACATAAATAAAGTGCTTTGTGATTAACTTTATTTACACAGTAAACCCCGGGATATCAAACTGTTGCATACCATTCTGAGTATCAACTGCAGATCAAAATGATCACTTTTGCGGATCCAAAATTAATTTTTACACAAGTTCATTCTTATTTTTACAGTAAAAGTTGTTACACTTTTGATTGAAAGTCGTAGGTTAGTCATGACTGACATAATAATATTTATAAAGCTAAAACAGGGATGTCATGATCAAATCATGTTCGTCTATACATGCTCATTAAAGCCTGAACCTGGATCCGGAAATTAATCTTTTTTCTGTCTAGAAGGGATTCCACAGATTTACGTAATTCCGACTCCTACTTTCGGACCAACAGAAAATGTTTTAGAAAACTTTGAAATTCAAAGTTTCATAAATTCCAATTTTCCTATTAATATTAGGCTGATGTGAATCTCTATGACCTTGGAAATTAATTTTTTCTCTTTCTAAAAGTGCTTCTTTAGATATATAACTAGTTCCAACTTCAGGAAATCTTATAACTTCTTTAAGACCAACAAGGAGTGTTTCAGAAAATTATGAATTTAAGGGTGGGATAATTCAAATTTCCCTGCATTGGGCTATACATGTCTATGGCTCTGGAAATTATTTTTTTTTCCATTCTAAAAGTGCTTCTTTAGATTTCTCTAGCTCCGACTCCCACTTCTGGAAGATTTACAACTTCTTAGGACCAACAGGGAATGTTTTAGAAAATTTTGAATTTCATGGTGTGAGAAAAATTCCAATTTTCCTATATTGGGCTATACATCTCTATGGCACTGGAAACTAATTTTTTCTTCTAAAAGGTATTCTATAGATTCACAATTTCCTAGGACCAACAAGGAATGTTTTAGAAGATTTGGAATTTCCTATATTGGGCTATATACATCTCCACGGTTCTGGAAATTAATTTTTTCTTTCTTTTTTGAAGTGCTTCTACATATTACTTTAGTTCCGACTAACACTTGTGGAAGATTTACAATTTCCTAGGAACAACAAGGAATGTTTTACAAAATTTTGAATTTCTGAGTGGGATAAGTCGAATTTTCCGTTTTTTTTTCTAAAAGTGTTTTTATGCAGTTACCTAGTTTAATATAGTACTATCTAATAGTAGCACTCAGAAAATTTTGAAAAAGCAAAATAAAATAAGTAAAGAAAATTATTGATATATATCAGTTACGCTGCTGAGTCGCTTGTCAAAATATTGAACAAACGCTTGTTAGTTTTGGTCAGAACTTCAAAATGTTATGCATTTTATTTTTTTATTATGAAGTTGTATATTTGCTAAACTGTCAATGAAAATAACTAAATAACTTTAGAATAAATAAAACAACATAAATAAATGAAAATAAATGAATAATAACTTTATGATTTTTTTTCTTTGTGACCGGTGTAGAATTGCGTAACATTATTTTCTGTCAAATCTCCCTTTCCCCACATGAGGAACGTAATGTTTTGTCCGATTTTCTTTACAATCAATTGGTGTATACTGCTAAGGTGGAGCCCCTAACGTTATGCAACCCAACTCACAGATAAGTACAGAAAGACGATTTGTTAGGGTTCTGGAGATGTTTACAATTTGAAAAATTGGTGAAAGGGGGAAAGTTGTTTGTATCTCCCGGAAAGTTTATTTTTTGGCAGTTAGTGACTTATCGCAAATTCTTCAGCAAAGAAACTCAGAAAACCAATTTTCGGTTTGAGACCAGAGAGTCAGAACGGAAGGATGTCATTCCATAATAGCCTAAACGCCATCTTTTACAAACCCGTTCTCATTAGACACAAAATTCTCGAAATTCAAGACACAACCCAGTAAAACACTTTGCCCTGCAAAAAATTAGAATTTGGTTTCTCGAAAATATAAAAATTTTAAAAACTTAATAAAATCAATAAAGTAGAAGAATAAATGTGAACAAATAAAAATTTTATATTGCTCGCGTTGCATTCATTGACATTCATAAATATGACAGTCTAAAATAATCATTTCATGAATCCAGAGCTTCAAAACTAAAAAAGTAATAAAGAACATTAAATTCTCGAAAAAACACTCACTCATGAGTCGAAATATAGGCCCTCCTTTAAATGTCTAAAAACTCTGATGATGAAGACTTTGAGAGGATCTAAAGAGGTTTTTTTTCTTAAAGAACGAAATAAAATCTATTCTCTTATGAAAATTTTTTTAGTACTAAAAAAAGAACACCAAAAAAGTTCACAATTCAAAAATAGACTTTGAGACTACCTATCTTTCCGACTCATTAGACACAGGTTTCCAATATAATTTAAGTCCTCTTTAGCTCCTCGAAGGCTGCAGATATTTTTATTTCTGCATAATTAGACGTTCAAATGAGGGTGTTGTAAGAACCTCTTTGGAGTCTCATAGATCCTCAAATCCTCCTCCATTCATCCATATTGGATTGTTAACTTAATCAATGTAAGGCGGCTAAAATTCGAGGCCTTGAAAAGCGAGGCCTTGTGTTGGGCTTGTCTCGAAGGCTTAAGTTTCCTTCGCAGATGTGCATCTTTCCTTCGCCGAACCGACCGCACAGTGGGGCAAAAAAGCATCGTTACAAGGAAGGACATTGTTGACAAATTTTCTCAAACATTTTTATTTAATAAACAAAATAAACATATTTTTTTTGACTCTTTAAAACTGCCAGTTAGTAAAAAAAATGATTTTACCGAAAATGGTCCACATTGAGGCAAAAACTTGTTAAAAATGATGTCCAGCAGTATTAATTTGACAACACAAAAATTTAAATGGCTATAAACAAATTAGTGAACAAAAGTTATACACTCAACTCTCGACATACTGCGCCTCGGCTTACTGCGTCCATAGAATTCTGCCAGCTCGCACCCTAGGACAAGAAAGTCCAAGGGACAGGGAAAGACGCGCGCGACCTTGACGCAATCACGCAATAACGTAGCGACAAAGCAGGCAGCTCGCACACTCGCGTACATGTTTCGCATTTATTTTTAAATACATGCGAAAAATCATATTTTTATTAATTATTTTTCATTTCTAAAAAGACTCCATCTTTTATGATAACAAGAGTCTACATTTGTACAAAATACAGTTAATTAATGTTATGTATTCCTAGTTCATACGGCCCTGACTGTTTTCATCGTGGAAATTCTAGGAAGAGTCTCACGGTCAAAGTAAGCAATGCCCGAGACCCGCACTAACTCGAGAGTTGAGTGTATCTTTTTTATTTGCCACATTTAAATGCACTAAACTAATATTTTCTGGAGAAAATGGAAATAAATAATGCCAATTTAATATTAGAAGACGTTAAACATCAACACCTAATTGTGTATAACAATTTAATAAACAAATACGAAATTAAGGCATTTTTAATTAGATAGATTTAGCTTTTTCAGCAGAATTAGCTATAAATATTTCATCAATGACCTTCTGCTGCAATAGTTTGCACTGCAACAAAAATCTTGTATTATTAAAAAAAAATTAATTAACAAATGCATTATTTGGCCACTTTTGAGTAGATACATTTCGTTTTTCCAGCAGAATTAATAATTAGTAAGTTGCCAATGTGTCTTGCGGTTATATTTTACACTTAGACAACAACTGTTAATTGCTTGAACAAATTGAGTCAACAAATAGATTAATTGAGCATTTTTCAATGAAGAAAATTTCGTTTTTGCTAATAGACAAAAGACCTCTGTTGGGAAGGGTCAGGTTAGTTGGGATCTTAAGGATTTTCATTGAATGGTAGGCGTTCGCACATCTGCTAGTGGAAACTCAAGCCTTCAATATAATCCCAAGACAAAGCCTTGATTTTCGCGGCCTCGACATTTTCGAGCCAGATCTAAGACAAGAAATTCAAGGCGGTATGCCTAGTATTGTCTTGCCCTGATGCTCTATATTTCTCGCCTGACGGCGACACTATAAATAATTTAATAAAACCTGCAAAACATGAAAATTGGTAAAACATTCACCAAATCTGAAAGCATTTCATTATTATTTTTGAAGTTATATGCATGAGACATGATTGCACAATGCACATGCACAAACACTTTGACAACATATTACTTTGAGCACGAGAGGCTAAGGAAACTGCATCACTGCACTGAATTGAAACATTTTGAACACTGGAAAATTCAGAAATCGATATAAATGCGTATCACAAATCTCATAACTTTTGTTTCTGTATCCACAAATGTCGAAATTTTGAGCACGTTTTCGGTCGAGAATGTTGAGGATACGCACTGATTGCTGAGTGACTGACGCAACTGTCTTTTGTCCCTTGGAAGCATCGAATTTGTCGTTGACAAACACAAAAAAAAACACTTAATCCACTCTCCACCATGTTCTCTCCATTTACTCCACTTTTCTGATTGGTTTGCAAGTCCCTACACACTGCAGATTTTGAAAATCATGAAGAAATTGAAAAGAGGGCTAAATAGGTTCAACGAGACTCAAAAGAGGACGTCGAGGGCTAAGTAGGTTCAAAACAGAGATGGGTGCGTGACGGGATTTTTGACGGGACCCATCGGGTCATGCAGGATTTTACGGGAGTGTGACACGTGAGTAAGAAAAAGCTTTAAGCAGGTCGTGATTGGGCGTGAGCGAAAATTTACATGGGTCACGACGAATCACGCTTACTCGCGGTGAATTTACCTATGCATAAATGTTTTTATTAAAAATGGCCTCTGAGAAAACACATGAAGCATGAGATAAAAAAGAAGGGAAATAACTTTTCTACGTAAAATACGTATTTTATAATTTAGCAAACTATGTGAGAGCAAGTGAGAGTGCTGACCCATGCTGGTAGAATAGTGGAATAGAAGAATAGACTTGACCAATCAGATGATTGCACTTTTCGAACACATTATCTGATTGGTCAATTCTACCAGCATGGGACTGCCCTCTGACATACAGGTACGTCGAAACCCTGAAGTTAGTTTCAATTTCCCATCCCTGATGTACGTTAGTCCACATTCATAATCTAATCTACATAACCTATTTTTTTCACTCGCATTGTAAGCTTGATATTGCTTGAAATTTGTTGGATTTAACAACAATGTTGACGTCGAATAGTGTTGATACTGCTAAAAAAAGAAAATCAGACATTGAAGTAGATTTGAGAAAACATCCTCTCAATAATAGATACAGGTTTGTAACACCTAACAAAATAAAGAGTGATGTTTGGAAATACTTTAAACAAGCTGAATTTGAGGGCATTTTGCAAGACTTCGCTAGGTTTAATTCTTGCAATAATATTGTTGCTTATTCTGCAAGAGGTGGAACCCGTAGTTTGTAAGACATAAATGTTACAGTCAACGTGTTCCTGCCGTTCCTGGTATAAAACAGCCTTCAAATAGCAAAAGTAATCGACAATCGCTTTTAGATAAATTTATCCCACAAAAGTTGCCTGAAAAGGTCAAAAATGAAATGAAAATCAAGCAAGTTGGTTTTATAACTAAAGATTTAAGACCCATCAGTACTACTGAAGGTAAGCAACCTTTTTTACCTGTATATATATTTACAACTAAATTTTTCGACAAAAAAATAAATTCACCTCTTTTTACTTGGGATAAGTAATAAGGTAGAAAAATCTGAATCAGTGAATAATATGATTAATCTTCAAGAAATACTTTGATATTTACATTGAAAATATCACCAATTCACGCTTCCCTACACTTTATAAATTTGCAAACAAGGTTCTTGTTATCCCTTTTTCTCATTTTACAAATTTTAATAATGTTATCTTTTGTAAAGAGTTGGATGCTTTATTAATTTGAAAAATATCTTAAGCATTTCAGATTAAAATGAAATACAAATATATTTTTGTGAATTTTTATTTTTCAGGAAAAGGGTTTATGGATCTAGCACAATCTCTAATAAAAATTGGTGCTGACTGTGGTTATCAAAAGATTGAGGATGTTTTACTATCTAGAAGAACTCTAGCAAGAACTGTAATACCGGAAGAATACGATAGAATTAAAAATGATTTAGAAAGTGTTTTATCTAAAAATGATCTTGCATTTACTACAGATATGTGGACAGATGATCATACATAACGGAGTTTCTTGACATTAACTGCACATTACATGGATGAAACTTTTAATTTAAAAGTAAATATTCTAGGAAATCGAGAATTTCTACCAGAATCAAAAAAAGGTGCAAATATGCGTGATTTTGTTGACGAAATATTAATGGAATTTGAAATGGAAGATAAATTAAATCACAGTGTGATCGTAACGGATAATGGATCAAATGTTGTTACTGCTTTTAGAAGGTATGAACGATTATCTTGTGCTTGTCATAACCTAAATTTGGCAATGGAAGATGTATTGGAAAAGAGAAATATTGGAGAATTACAAGAATTGATTAGTGCTGTGAAGAAACTTGTTACTTTTTTTAAACATTCAGAATTTAATGGAAAATTAACGAAAACTTTGAAACAACACGTGAAAACTCGTTGGAATTGAATTTTTATAATACTGGAAAACATACATGACATGTTTAAAGAAATACAAACTCTATTGATAGAAAGAAATGAATTACATCGAATGGCTGAAATTTATTTTATTTCATTGCAACAAGTTTTAGAGTTTTTAAAGCATTTTAAGTGTTGTTCTGAAAAATTAACTTCAGAGAATGTACCGACAATTCGAAAATTCAGTTTATGGTCTGCAAAGTTTCTGAATGTATGTTCTGAAAGCCCATCAGGTTCTGCAGTGATACAGGAACTAAAACGTACAAAAATCGCTTTAAATAGAAGATTTCAACCTACAACTATTTATCTGGTTAGTGCATTTCTGAATCCTCCATATAAAAAATGACAATTTTTGTCAGAAGACAACGTATTCAAGCACTTGCAACGGTTAAAGCTATGGTAGAACAAATCTCACAAGACAAAGAAAATAAATCGAGATCAAGCGCTACGGAATCACGGGACTTGATGGGCTATAGTACGAGTACACATCCTTTAACAGCTACTAATTTTGGCAGTAAAAAATTATTTGATGAATTCAAAGATAAACGTAATGAGAAAGAAAATGAAAAGGAAGAAAATGCAATTGATTTCGAGATTCAGAAATATACAAACAAAAATGTTGACGAAAGTGATGTTTTAAATTTCTGGAAAGACGCAGATGATTTAGCAATGCTGAAAATTCTTTCCAGACAAGTTTTGAACATTTCTGCAAATTCTGCAGCTAGTGAAAGGGTCTTTTCTACCTCTGGATTTATAATTTCAATAAATAAATTTTAAAATTATTTTAATAATTTTTCTTTGCATATTTTTTGTATATTAAACAAATAAGTTTACGGGATATGGTGTGATTATGCGTGAGTTAACGGGCGTGATTGGGCGTTAGTTTTTCATAATCTCATATAATACAGGCGTGATTGGGCGTGAGTGTGACTTTGGTGCCATGAACGGGCGGGAGCGGGAGTCAAAAATTACTCCCGCACCAATCACTAGCCTTGAGCTACAAAACCGCAAAAGTACAATATCGCTGCGAAGTACTATGGGTGTATTCACTATGGATGTATTTATTTGTGCTCACTTTATGAGCACTTTGCTTCCTCGCAGACATCAAATCAATTTGCTTCCTCACATAAAGGGAGGTTTCGTTTCCCTAACAAAAAAAAACTGAAACTTACTTTATCAAGTTGATGTTTCTATCTTATAGCAAAAATCTTATTTGCAGAAAATCAGAGAGACCATCAAAAGGTTAATCAATGTGTCTTGTTGTAACCAACAACTTTTTAAGGTACAGTAGTGTTATACTTCAACTACTGAACTGATTCCTTAATAGATCATTCGAAGCGACATGAAAACGCGAACAATTACATCAAATTTAGTACTGTTATAATCCCAGTATCAAAAAGGTTTTCCTCTCATAAACAAGGTAAATAATTTGGTTTGAGTATTTAAAAAACGGCATTGATGGGTCACGGAAAGTCATGGTAGGTTCGTCAATAGGTTGACTGATCACAGAAAAAACAAAGTGTAATCTTCATCTCGACTTCAAAGTAATCTTTACCTGCAACAAAAATTACCTTCACGTGGTAAGATTATCACCCACCACATTGGGTACATTTACCACGTCAACTTTATTGCATCTCCTTTTGTTTCGATGCGAAGAAATTCAACTTTGCTCACTTGAAAATTACCTGCAATAAAAATTCACTTCTGTTTTTTCTATGATGCGTCTCGAAAACGGGAACAAATACGTCAAGTATAGTATTGTTGTATTCTGAACACAAAAAATTTTTATTTATATCCTATTATCAGACCTGGATATAAATTAGAGCTACAATTCGTCCAAATTTCATGATCATAGCACTTCTACTTTTCGGGATATGGTAAACAGAAAAAGACATACATACACTCTCTTTTAAAAATTGCATTTTTGAGTTCCTAATGAACAAAACGAAAAAATTCTTAAAAAAATTTCTGTCTTACAATTAAGCGACATAGCGACCTTTCACTCATAGATTCTACGTTTTTTGCAGCTATTTCGAACGCTCGCCCTGAAAAATCTTGCCTTTCCGACTAAGGTCCCTTTCTTCGCGACAGGTCACATATATTTTTTTAATATCAATTGTCCCCTAAACGCTCGGTTCCTCGAATTTATTTCACAAATTACTTGTACTTGATGTCCGACAACAGCAAAAAAAGTTCCATCCCAGTATCCCTATCGAAAGACTGCTATTTAGACAAATTTATTAAATTAAAAAAATTTGTTAAAACTGAAAAAATTATAATTTTCCTCTAGACGCTTGGTTCTCGGATTTTGTTTCATATATTACTTGTGTTTGATGTTGGGCAAAAGCAAACAAAAGTTTCACCCCAGTATCCCCATCGGAAGTCTGCCATTGAGAAAAATTTATTAAATTGGAAAAAAATGAAAAATTCTAATTTTCCCCTAAACGCTCGGTTGTCGGATTTTATTTCATATATTACATGTACTTGATGTCTAATAACAACGAAAAAAGATTCATACGAATGTCCCTATCAGAAAGCTGTCATTAAGAGAAATTTATTAATTTGAGAATACAGTGAAATTCCAATATGAGTCCAACTTCGGTTCTTGCCTCAAATGACCTTGGACATGAAGCCGTCCGACTCAAATGTCAACAATCAGGGCCGCATGAACCATTTCTATGTGATTTTCGTTCGCAGTAAAAAATATTTATTGAATTTCTT
>JAUMHM010000005.1:52077753-52090169 GCA_032362435.1 Melikaiella ostensackeni
ACCCGAATGCCACACACATACCTGGCATTTTGAAAATAATGCTAAAAAGAAACACCTTAACACTGCGTTATCACGGTCTAATATAATGCGACTAGCAGACGATGCCGCCGTGTAAATCTCCACGCGCACGAGCGACCCTAGCGGCCGCAAGTGTCAGTCGCCGTCCCCATTGCTTTCAACGAAAAAAAATGGTCCCTTGTTAGTTTGTTTGTTTTTAAGACTACCTTATATTCCACGAGATTCTAAAGGAACTTGCCCCAATATCCTGCTTACCCTGGAGTGTCCTAATGGGGTAAATGAAGAGACAGGATAACCTCGAAGGACAAGGTCGTACCAAACACTGCAATCTGTATCGAGCCTTTAGTCTGGAAATTTTAGCCTAACACTGCCTGTTCGATAGAGGTATGTCGGGTGAAACTTACCCAGAGCACATCTTCTGAGATAAAGTTTAAATCGTTACTTGAGTAAAAGGATAGACCTACATTACCGTTACGAAATACAGGAGCAAATAGGCTCATCCCAGTGGAGGTCCGACTTTCATATCCAACCGTCAGGTCGGAAACGGAGGGAGGCAACAGTGCGTCGTAAACTCAGAATCGTGCTTCTTCCAGAATTTTTCTATATGCAATTGATAATAGTCGTTTCCCTTTATTTAATAGTTATCTAATTCCGAAAGGGGTTTAGAATATTCTTATAAGTCCCTTTTAGCAATTTCCTTAAAAATCTCTCCTTCGATGGCTACTGTATCACGTAATAATTATTCTAGCGTTCTTAGGTTAATTTTCTAACTGAAGGATTTTCTTTTCGGAACTTTATTAACTAAAATAAGAGAAGGTTCCTTCAGTTATCCATAAAACTACATTAATTTTTCTACTTAATTCAAAATTAAAGGAACCACTTGAAAACACTCAGGCACTGGCCCATAAGCTTGCCACCTGAACCATAGGGGAGGTTTCGACTGGCCGTTAGGCTTGTCTAATCTTCCTGCATTTCAGGTTAATTTAGTTAATTCTGAGTGGTGATAATGACCAAACAATTATCTCTGATTTTATTTTACAAATAAAACCAGATAAATTATTTTGATCATTATTTAACCTAAGCTGTATACTCAGCAGTGAAAGGTACCTTTTTTTCAATTCAATTTAAATTTCTTTAAGAACTGAATAATTGTCACTATTTTGAAAGCACTGACCTAGAGGAAAAACAGATAGAATGTCCCACTGCTAAGTACAAAAATTTGAAAACCAAAGGTCAAAATAATTAATTTCGAGATATTTCCCAATTCCAAAAACTGACAAACAATGACAGGATTCAAAATCCCGCAAAACTGGCAAACAATAACAGGATTCAATATCATACCGCTGCCACCAACTGTCTGTTACATACCAACTTCATGCGTTAAAATTTGGAATAGGGTAGTGAAACATTGTCTATTGTATTCCTCGATGGAAAAACTAGCTAGAAAACTTTTAAAACTTAAATTCCAATCATGCTACTGGATGTGATGAGGTACATAGAAAAGTATTTTAGATCGAAGAGATCTAACAGGTGCTTTCAATTTGAATTCTGAAAGCAAAGTAGGACAGACAATAACATCTTTTAAGATATTCTGTATGAATCGTAAATCAGCAAACATGAATCTAGAACAATTTTTTGGAATATTGAGTAGCCTTCTAATCCCTTCATAGTCATTGTCGCATCTCTTCATGGTCATGCCCAACTGCCTAGCCGCGAAACGAAGGAATCGGTTCTGTATACGTTCGAGTCCGATTTTATGAACGGCATATTGCGGTGGCCAGATGACAGAGGCATATTCAATAAGCGGTCTTACTAATGAGAAGTAGAGCGCAAGAGGGTTTCTGAGTTGGGAAGAATTTCTAGTGACAAAGCCCAGAGATCTAACGGACTTATTTGCAGCGGAAGAAACCTGATCTTCGAAAGGTAATGTCTCATCAAGGATTATCCCTAAGTCGCACACTCTTGTGACCCTGTCCAGCACCTCCCCCCTCCCCAAGGAGATAGTTGTACTTGGGAAAATGTTTTTTCCTACAAAAGGATATGACTACACATTTTTTAATGTTGAGCTGCATTCCATTTAGAATGCACCAATCTTGCAATCGATCGACGTCGTCCTGTAAGTCGATGCAATCCAGATAGGAGTATATTTCTTTGTACAATTTAGGGTCATAAGCGAAAAACAAGATACAAAATTTAATAAAAGTGCCAATCTCGTTAACATGGAGGAGGAACAAGAGAGGTCCCAGGTGTGAACCCTATGGCACCCCAGACGAGGCGAGAAACACTTTAGAGAATTTCCCATTAATACGTACTGATTGGGATCTACCATCTAAATAGCTAGGAAGCCATGAGAGTAAGTTAGAGGTAATCCCAAGAGCTCCGAGCTTTGCCACTAGAATGCCGTGGTCAACTGTGTCAAACGCCTTGGAAAAGTTGGTATACACTGCGTCGACTTGAGAACCCACTTCAAGCTTCTGTGACAAGTAATGCATGTAGATACAAAGATTAATAACTGTAGATTTCTTTTTCATGAAGCCGCGCTGCTCCTCTATAATGGTGTTACTAAAAGCCAGGTTAAGTTGGCCAAAAATAATGCTCTCAAAAGGTTTGGCCACGAAATTGAGTATGGTTATCGGTCTGTAGTTTTTTACATCTCTACGCTTACCCGATGTTCGTGTGTTCATTGTAAAAAAACATTTCGTTAGGCAAGTTATTATCCTTTCTGATAGTTGTACGTAATTCTAAAAAGATTTGGGATTAGATATAATAGCGTTTTCGGTATTCGCGAGAAAGGATTTATAACAAGTCTCTGAAAGCTTCTTACATTGCGTTCGAAGATTTAAAAATTGCTGGTAATCGCGTAGATTGCGCGATTGTTTGTAAGTAGCGTGAGCAACATTCTTAGCAATGAGAGAATGTTTCAAGTTACTATCGAACCAAGAGGGATAGGAGGAAGGTTTAACAATTTTGGTGGGTACGAAGTAATTAATTGCGCTGAAAATATGAGTGCACAAAGTGTCTATACCCTCATCCACTGAAGATAAAGCAAGGAGGTAGTCCAGTCAACCTCATTAAAAAAGTGACTAATTGTCGCCGTATAAGCTTTCTTAAAATTAAAGCGGACAAAGTTAGATGTGAGGCGGTTTACATCACTAGCTACGAGGGCCCCACTGAGATCAAGTATGAAGGGAGGGTGACAGTTGCCTATGAGGTTGTTCAAGGTACACGCTCCAGATGAGAGTAGTCTCGTTTCGGTTTTCGTCAGTTACTTGCCGCCTGTCATGAGCTTCACTCAATTATTTTAAAGGCTACTCCTCTACCATTCAAAGATGGCGAATGTGAAGTGAACTTAGTGTCTTTAATGTAAAAGAAAGAACATGGAAGTTTTCGTTTGCATAAACAGCTTTTCTTTTAAGAAAAATTTTAATCAATGAGAGTTATAGTAGATAGGTGATAAGCAATCAAATTCAAAGTTTTCCTGGTGATTGGTTCGCCCGTCACCTGGCCCGCCCAGGATTCATTTGTTAATCATTTCGAAGCTATCGCAGTCCATAATGATCTTTCCTTCTGCAATGTTGGTTCGCCCGCATTGTGGCTCGTGAGGTTCTGTGGATGATGGTAATACCTGTCTTCTCATATTTTTCTTCGCATTTGTAGCTAGGTGCCTAGCAATTAAATTCAAAGCTTTCCCTGTGATTAGTTCGCCCGTCACCTGGCTCGCCTAGGATTCATTTGCTAAGCATTTCAAAGCTATTGGAATCCACAAATATCTTTCTTTCTGCACGTTAGTTCGCTCGCATTGTGGCTCGTAAGAGGTTGTGGATAAAAGTACCACGAATGTACCTTTCTTTTATTAATTTTTAGAATTTTATTAAAATTTTGAATTCCAACTTCTTTATTATACCTTTCTCTCATAGTGCAATTTCATATCAAAGTTTTAAAAATAAAATTTAAAGCCAAGTTGCTCAACCAAATAAAATATCGATCAATTGTAAATGTAAAGAAATAAAATTGAACTAAAAAAATGTTTAACTGTTTTAAATTTGCTCAAGGTTTGCAGAACCGATTTTTCTGGCAATGGCAATGATTGTCAGACTGAGTCTTGCCAGAAAAATCAAGAAGATTTTTTTCTTTTATAATAAAATTTCTACAACCTTGAATCTGTAGTACCAACTATTGGAGTAAACGTGCGTCAATGGTTCTACTTTATTTTAGAATGTGCTCTTGAGGGAATGAATCACTGAATTCGTAATGACGGTGGAAACAAAGTAGTGAGTTTTCTTTTATCTTATTGGTTTCTCAAGTGTTTCTGTCTCTTTGTGAGATTCATGTAAAATGTGGCCTTGGGATTTGGTGACGACACCTGCGATAAACCCCGAAATAAAAATAAATACATTTCACTCAACAATTCGAAATTTTATGTTATTTTTACCTTGATAACAAAATTTTAGGAAAGAATGTTTGCTGGGTTTCGTGAATGTTCAGTTTTTTATCTTATTTGTTACTAGTTATGTAACAGAAACTCTGCGAGGAATCAAAGTGAGTGACTTTTGTTGTTTATTTGTTATTTTGATCTTGATTAAAAAAAATTTAAGAGAGAATGTGTGCCAGGTTTCGCGAATGTTCTGTTTTTTGTCTGTTCTGTTACAAGTTATTTAACAGTAACTCTGCGAGGAATCAATAAGAGTGACTTTTGTTGTTAAAAAAGGTGATTTGTTATTTTGATCTTGATAACCAAATTTTAAGAAAGAATGTTTGCTGGGTTTCGCGAATGTTCAGTTTTTTGACAGTTTTGTTACAAGTTATGTAACAGAAACTCTGCGAGAAATCAATAAGAGTGATTTTTGCTGTTAGAAAAGGTGATTTGTTATTTTAATCTCGATAAAAAAAAATTTAAGAAAGAATGTGTGCCGGGTTTTGCGAATGTTCAGTTTTTTTGTCAGTTTCGTTACGAGTTATGTAACAGAAACTCTGCGAAGTATCTAAAAATGTGACTTTTGTTGTTAGAAAAGCTGATTTGTTATTTAGATCTTCATAAAAAAATTTTAAGAAAGAATGTGTGCTGGATTTTGCAAATGTTCAGTTTTCTCAGTTTAGTTGAAGTTGTGCAACAGAAACTCTGCGAGGAATCGAAAAGAGTGACTTTTGTTAGAAAACGTGATTTGTTTGTAGCATGTAGGCTTGTCTTACACAGTGGAAAGAATGGACATGTCTACCTCTTCTAAATATACAATAGTTCTTACATTGCACAGTAACAACGCCCGTTAGAAAGCCACTTTGCACTGCGAATATCACAGAAAGTAGACAGGAGAGAGACCCCTTTCTATCGAGCAGAATGGGGACTTCCATCCAGTCATGGCATAGCACACGTAAGTGGCCCCGAGAGCCAGTGGAACCTGAGACGCGTCTGACACGGTTCATCACTCTGGTCTCGACGCTCGTATGGCGAGGTCGTTCAAGGTACACGTTCCAGAGGAGAGTGGTCTCGTTTCGGTTTTCGTCAGTTACTTGCCGCCTGTCATAAGCTTCACTTAATTATTTTAACGGCTATTCTTCTACCATCCAAGGATAGCGATTGTGAAGGGAATTGAGTGTGTTTAGTCTAAAAGAAAGAACATGAAAGTTTTGGTTTGCATAAACAGCTTCTCTTTTAAGAAAAATTTTAAGCAGCGATAATTATAGTAGCTAAGTGATAAGCAATTAAATTCAAAGCTTTCCTGGTGATTGGTTCGCCCGTTACCTGGCTCGCCCAGGATTCATTTGCTGAGCACTTCAAAGCTATTGGAATCCACAAATATCTTTCTTTCTGCAACGTTAGTTCGCTCGCATTGTGGCTCGTAAGAGGTTGTGGATAAAAGTACCACGAATGTACCTTTCTTTTATTAATTTTTAGAATTTTATTAAAATTTTGAATTCCAACTTCTTTATTATACCTTTCTCTCATAGTGCAATTTCATATCAAAGTTTTAAAAATAAAATTTAAAGCCAAGTTGCTCAACCAAATAAAATATCGATCAATTGTAAATGTAAAGAAATAAAATTGAACTAAAAAAATGTTTAACTGTTTTAAATTTGCTCAAGGTTTGCAGAACCGATTTTTCTGGCAATGGCAATGATTGTCAGACTGAGTCTTGCCAGAAAAATCAAGAAGATTTTTTTCTTTTATAATAAAATTTCTACAACCTTGAATCTGTAGTACCAACTATTGGAGTAAACGTGCGTTAACAGTACTTTTTTATTTGAGAATTTGCTCTTGAGGGAATGAATCACTGCATTCGTAATCAAGGCGGAAACAAAGTAGTGAGTGAGGTAATTTATTTTTTGGATCTTGATAACAAAATTTTAAGGAAGAATGTTTGCTGAGTTTCGTGAATGTTCAGTTTTTTTGTCAGTTTTGTCACGAGTTATGTAAGACAAACTCCGCGGGAAATCTAGAAGAGTGACTTTTGTTGTTACAAAAGGTGATTTGTTATTTTAATCTTGATAAAAAAATCTTAAGAAGGAATGTTTGCTAAATTTCGCACATGTTCAGTTTTCTGCCAGTTTTGTAACAAGTTATGTAACAAAAAGTCTGCTAAGAATCGAAAAGAGTGACTTTTTTGTTGGAAAAGGTGGTTTGTTATTTTGATCTTGAAAACAAAATTTAAAGAAAGAATGTGTGCCGGGTTTCGCGAATGTTCATATTTTCGTCAGTGTTGTCACAAGTTATGTAACAGTAACTCTGCGAGGAATTAATAAAAGTGATTTTGGTTGTTAGAAAAGGTGATTTGTTAATTTGACTTTCATTAAAAAGTTTCAAGAAAGAATGTGTGCTGGATTTCGCAAATGTTCAGTTTTTTTTAGTTTAGTTACAAATCATGCAACATAAACTCTGCGAGGAATTGAAGAGAGTGACTTTTGTTGTTAGAAAAGGTGTTTTATTCTAATCTTGCTAAAAAAAATCCAGGAAAAAATGTTTGGTGAGTTTCGCGAATGTTCAGCTTTTTGTCAATTATGTTTCAAGTTATGTAACAAAAACTCTGCGAAAAATCGAAGAGAGTGACTTTCGTTGTTAGAAAAGGTGATTTGTTATTTTAATCTTGATAAAAAAATTTAAGAAAGAATGTATGCTAGGTTTCACGAATGTTTAGTTTTTTTGTCAGTTCTGTTACAAGTTACGTAACAGAAACTCTGAGAGAAATCGGAAAGGGTGACATTTGTTGTTAGAAAAGGTATTATGTTATTTTAATCTTGCTGAAAAAAATTCAAGAATGAATATTTGCTGGGTTTCACTAATGCTCATTTTCTTTTTGTCATTTTTGTTACATGTTATGTAACAGAAACTCTGCGAGAAATCGAAAAGAGTGACATTTGATGTAAGAAAAGATGTTTTGTCAATTTAATCTTGTTGAGAAAAATTTAAGAAAGAATGTTTGCTGAGTTTCACGAATGTTCAGTTTTTTTGTCATTTTTGTTACAAGTTATGTAACAGAAACTCCACAAGGAATCAAAAACAGTGAATGTGTGCTGAGTTTCGCGAATGTTCAGTCAGTATGAACCCAAACGAAGTTCCGAAGGGTGTGTGGAAATGGGCCCCCGTGGGGGGCTCTTGTAGATGGACCTCAGGCCATGAGGGGCCCATGAGGTGATCCAAGCGTATCCCCTCATGGAAACGACATGCTAATCTATAGGGATCCAACATGGGCTTCCCTCATGGGCCCCTCGCAGCTGCCCCAACGATAAATTTTTTATTTTAAAAAATATTTTAAATAATTGTCTCCTTAACATTTTTAGGCATATTTTATTAAAAATATGTGGGCGTTCGCATGAAAAGGGCCCTTATGACCGGTCTGGAGTTACGTACTGGGCCATAAGCGCACATGTCATACTTTTTCTTCGAACAAGAAATATAGGCACTTCTGGTTGCTCTGGGTCGATGAGTATAGTACCAATAGATGAGGCATCATGGCAACACGCAGGGCGCCCTGTGGGGGCCCTCGTTGAATATCTGAGTTTTTGAAGTTCAACTTCCAAAAAAATGGCATTAAATTTTTAACAAAAATGTATTTTTTCAAGTCTGAACTAATCAAACATCAAAATTTGTAGTTTAAAACCATTAATAACCCTTTGAACTTAGAAATTTTAACCGAACAACCGTGAGGGCAAAAGAGCAGGGCCCCCTAAGGAGGTCCTCGTGGAACATCTGAGAGTTCAAAGCTCAACTTCCAAGAAAATGTAATCAAATCTTCAACAAATTTCGAAAAATCGAAATTTCTCGATGAATTCGGACAACTCATTTTTTGAAAAAAAATCTGCCTCATCCCGGATTTAAACGGAAAACGCCACTATACATGAGTGGAGCGTCAACTAATTACGCCACCGAGACTTTAGCAGATCTTTTTCATTTCTTTATGGTAACTTTTACAGGGGAATACTCCCCGCATTTGTCCACTGTGATAACATTATTAAATGCACGATTCTTTTGGTTAACGCCCCACTCATGAAAGGTGGCTTTCCCGATTCAAATCCAGACTCAGACAGATTTTTTCTATTTTCTTCAAAATATCACTTCTCCAAATTAATCGTGAAATTTCAATTTTTCGAAATTTGTAATCAAAAACTGTCGGACGTAAATATGGAAATAATATCTTTCTAAAGTTATTAAACCATGAAAGTTTGTATCGACAACAAAATATTAACTTCTTGGTTTTAAAAATATTAACCGATCGACCGTGAGAGCAAATAAACAGTGAGCCCGCGTGGGTTTTCCCCTATGGATTGTCCACATGGGCCCCTGACGACGGCCAACATTCCAAACACGGTTAAACGGGGCTTTTTCGACACGGGAATATTGTAAAAATAATTAAAATGAATTAGAATCCGCTACTCAAAGAAGGGCTTTTCGCCCACTCTAAAGGATATCTAAAAACAAATTCCTTGAGAACGCCTTGACCGATTTTGATGCCCAAAAAACATGTTATGGGACTCGACGGGACAATGATGTTCTAATTTTAAAAATCTTCGACTTACCTTGTATGATATATTTATAGGGATGTAAAATTCATGCATTTGAGAATGGTAAATTATTAATTATGCGATAAAATTGAAGTCTTTCATGCGGTGAATATGTGGTAAAAGTTCTGAAATGCGTTATGCGCATTAAAATACAGATTTGTGCATTACTATGCAGAGTAAACTGACTCGCGGATATATTTTTGTGACAAAGAAGGGTTAAAAAGGTTTGATAGCTAATATAATCTGACTGCGTTCTCTACCGAACAGCTTTCAGCACTAAAAAGAAAATTAGAGAATTTTAAATTTTGAGCAACAATTTAAGCGAACCTCTAGATGAGTGAAAGTAGACGCAATTTGCAGAAATTCCAAAAAAAGATATTATGCGGCTTCAACATTAGGTGGAATGGTCCCAAAAGATGATAAAACACTGATATTTGATCACTTTTAGGATTTTTCAAAAATTATGCAATTATGCATGCCTAAGTGAGATTCAGAAGAAAGAGAGAAGAGACAATACAGAAGATTCAAGGTGGGAAGGTGAGAGACAGCAAATAAGGAAAGAATGGGGTACGTAAGAAAGGTGTGTAGACTGGCAAGGAGATGGAATTGGAAATGGTGGTTAGGCAGGGAGAGAGAGAGAGAGAGAGAGAGAGAGAGAGAGAGAGAGAGAGAGAGAGAGAGAGAGAGAGATGTGGCAGAAGTGTGAATGATTGTGTGAGAGAAATTCTGGATGGAAACGGTCAGGGAGTAGGATGGATGAAGAGACTGGAAAAGCTGAAGGAGACAAAGGGTGGGAAGCAAGATAAAGTCAAGAGTTTGTCTAGAGAGGAAAGAAAATATATTAGAGGAGTAAAGTAAAAAGTCGAGAAAACTATGAAATCAAAAGATGGTAAGAGGAAACAGAAGCTCTGGAAGGTCACTCGTGCACATATAGTATGTAAATAGTAACAAATAGCCGAAAAGTTAGAATTTAAACTATATGGTTAAGTTATAATAAGTAGATTAAGGCACTTATGTAACCCGTAAAAGAAGGAGATTGAATACATACATACACTTGCATAAAGTTGATATCCCTACATATTAAATTGCAAGAACGATCGAAAGGGTAGTTCACAGTTTAAAAAATTAATGATTTTGAACTTACCAAGTATGATTAGCCGGGCACTGCACAGTAGCGCAAAAAAAGTGTCTGTGGACAAATCAATTTTTAACCTACAATTTTCAGATTTATTAAAAAAGCTTTTAAATCAGTGCAAGAACGCAAACACAATCACCACTGACACTTGTTACATCCAAGAATTTATTCAATTAATTAAATTCGAGGGAATTTATTCAATTGACCAATTGTCGAATGATTAAATAATAAATAATTTCTATAAGTATTGATAATTTTTATGGGTCAATTTCCTGCCCTATCATTTCAGGACTTTTCTAAATGCCGCAGTGCTTGAATCATTTTAGAGTTGTGGTAAAATAATGGTTTGACACATGATTATATATGTATGGCACAGTTATTTATATTTGTATAAAATTTGTATTTATATTTGTGTGTGTGAATTGTGTGGTGTGACATTCAACGATACTTTACATTACCAAATTTCCGCTGCTACGTTGACAATTTCTCGTCGCTCGAATGATTGCACTTACGCTACTCTCGTCTGAGAGGCATGAACTTTTAATTTTTATTTAGATTTGTTACATTCTTTTATTAATTGTTCAGATAAAATCCCCGGATAGAATGTGGCGACGTAAAAAGACCGATATTTGGGATATTATCCTACGGCGGGGCTTTCTTTCCAGTCTAGGAGGTACTTACTTCCCAACGAAAATGAATTTTAGGTTTGTCACATTCTTTTATTAATTGTTCAGACAAAATCCCCGGATAAAGTGTGGCGACGTAAAAAAACCGATATTTGGGATATTATCCTACAGCCTTTTGAATTTTCTCTTTTTATTTCAAGTCAGAAACGGGAATTTGGAAACAAAAGTTGAAACAACCTAATTCGCAACCGAAGCTAAAACTGACTCTCGCCACCTATCGTCGAGCGATAGCAGATACCTTGTTTCGATTTTCTTTATTTGTTTTACGTCAGACCGCGAGCGAAAAATCCAACGAGCTAAGTATAAAATCAAGCGCGGGTTACTTCCGACGGATTGCCAACTGGTCACGCGGACGCAGCTCTTGGGAATGAATTTATGATCGATTTGAGTTCCCCTCGTAAACTCTGAATCGACAGGTGGGAGAGGCACTGCTTTTGGCCGCCGGACACCTGTGGGCGAGCAATCTACTTTAAATTGCAAAATTGCAATTTCCGAGCCTGTTTGGTGGTCCTCCGCGGTACTACTTCCAATTTTCTGATGACCTATCATTTATGATTTCACTCGTTTCTAAGGTTTATTCAACTTGTTAATTTTGCGACTGTTGCATTCTTTCCCATGAGGCTATAGAAGTAGAGAAATTCGGAATTTTGCTGATTGTAGTCATTCCAATTTGTATAATGTTGTACCTTAATTAATAATTTATTGGTCCCCTTGATACGAGGGGTGGTTGACTCGTTAGGTGCGGGTTTTATTTAAATTAAAATATGTCAAATTCGCACCTAACAACACTATAAACAGTACCAATCACACAATTATTTAGTTTTGAAAGGGAGTTAAGAGATGATGGGAACAAAAACCACAAATGAGTGTTAATTCAACAATGAACTTCTTTATAATTCAAGATGTTAATTTGCACGTAAATGTACACACATCCGCTCTATTTCAAATCACGAAGAAAACTGAATGATCCCAGAGGTCCTTAAATTGGCTGCATGATCATTACCAGCTATGTGTAAGAGAAAATAATAAGTTTTCATTTACGTAGTGACTATAAGTAGGTATACAGGGAGGTTTCTGGACCAAAACATAAGACACATTTTGTGCACTTTTTACAAGACGGAGTCTAGATCAGCATTACAAATTGAACCCTGGACCAGACCTCACTCTCAACCCTCACTTCCCCTCACCCCATATAGTAGATAGGCAGACAGCGTTCTGGGCCAAGATTCCTACCTTACCGACTTCGTGAACATTCTTAGCTGTAGTGGTTCATTTCCGTGCTAAGCTTCTAGAATATTCTTAATGACGTCACAAAAATGATGTTGCGCAATTGTGTGAGATATGAATTGCGTCAACAAGTTCAAGGTTATTTCTTATTCTAATTTAGCATTTCAAGGTTATATTTTGAACTGTCCTCGTATTTTCAATATGTAATACAACGTTTGAGATGAGATGGTATGCATTTTATTGAATGATTTATGCTTTTTTTCTCAGCACCACCTAATAATGCATAATATATTACAAATTTCAAAGGAGCTTGATAATATATATTTTAAAGTTGTTGAACGATTTTCATATATACA
>JAUMHM010000005.1:52120942-52144269 GCA_032362435.1 Melikaiella ostensackeni
TTTTTCATGGTTTCACCATGAAAATCGCCTAGTCGCCAATTTTCACTATCATATTCGTAATCAGCGCATCAAAATACGTAGGTATACGCAGTGTGAATGATTTTGGAGGTAAACCTTAATCGGAAGTTCACCCCTACTTTCTAAACAAGTAAATTGTGAATACATTTTTTTAAACATTTTGAAACAATTTTCAAACAAGTAAACGTTTATTACTACAATATTGCGTACTCTGAAGTATAGGAAATAAGAATGATTTCTAAACAGTGAAGAAAATTTAATTTAAACATGGTTTTTATCCCCTACAAGCTGATCTATGACTTTCAATTTTCACACAATACGTTAATTTGAACATAAACCCCATTTTTACTGGCATCGTAGTGGCAAATAATCGAGTCCCATTGACTACATGCATTTGGTTTGCAGTTATAGTTTTCAAAATTTAAGACTATATCTGCAGATTGTATTAGGTTCACAAGAAGGGTCTGATTCGATACATGTAATTGCATTGCAGTTATTTTATTGAGAAAAAGCTCACAGGGCTAAAAAGTTATGGTTTTCAAATTTAGGTGCAGTGTTGTTCACTTGTTCATTTTGTGCTGAAGCTATCGTGTTATGTACTGACAAAACTTGAGCTAGATTTCGCAAAACTGCTGAATGTGAAGTGTACCAATGTGTCAATATTATTCAATCTGAAAGAAGAGGGTCTTATGTGGATTTTCGGGGGTCGAGACAAGCCTATACCAGGCAAGCCTCCCCACGACAAGGTTCCCCAAGGCATGACCCTCCAGGGCATCACCTTCTACAAAAACTACTTTCCACTCGCTTAAAGCTTTCCTGGGTATCTCTCCCAGAGAGAAGACCCCCCCAGTTTCGGGAATCACTCCCTGCGCATGACTTCCCAAAGTATAGAAACATTTTCGGGTTTAGACTAAATCTGTCAGGTCTTCCCACAGGGTGGCAATTTCGGGAATTACTTCCCAAAGTGAAAAAATGATAAGTAACTGTCTGTCAATATTGGGCAAGCCGTCCCACGGGGTAAAAATTTTGGGCGTCACTCCCTGGAGTTAGAAAATGCTAAGTAGCTGCCTGGCAATATTGTGCGGGTATTCTCATAGGGTGGCATTTTCGGGAATCACTCCCCAAAGTAAAAAGATGCTACCTAGCTGCCTAGCAATATTGGGCAGATATTCCCAAAGGGTGACGGTTTCGGCCATCACTCCCCAAAGTGAAAAAATGCTACCTAGCTGCCTGGCAATATTGGGCAAGCCTTCCCACGGGGTGGCAATCTTGGGCATCACTCTTCAGAGTGAGAAAATGCTAAGTAGCTGTCTGGTAATACTGGGCACGTCTTCCCACGGGGTAAATATTTTTGGCGTCAATCCTTAGAGTGGAAAAATTCTAAGTCGCTGTCTGTCAATATTGGGCAAGTCTTCCCACAAGGTGGCAATATTGGGCATCACTCTCCAAAGTGAAAAAATGCTAAGTAGCTGCCTGGCTATATTGGGCACGCTTTTTCACGGGGCGGCAAATCTGGACATCACTCCCCAAAGTAAAAAATGCTTAATAGCTGCCTGGTGATATTGAGCAAGTCTCACCAAGAGGTGGCAATTTCGGGCATCACGTTTCAAAGTGAAAAAACGCTAAAGCACTGCCTGGAAATTTTGGGCAAGTCTTTCCGCGGGGTGGAAATTTTGGGCATCACTCCCCAAGGTGAAAAAATGCTAAGTAGCTGCCTGACAATATCGGAAAAGTCTATCCACAGAGTGGCAATTTCGGGCATCACTTCCCAATAAGAAAAAATGTTTAGTAGCTGCCTGGCAACATCGAGCAACTTTTCCTACAGGGTGACAGTTTCGGGCAACACCCCCCAAACTTAGGAAACGCTAGGTAGCAGTCTGGCAATGTCGGGCACGTCTTTGCACGAAATGGCAATCTTGGACATACTCTCCAAAGTGAAAAAAACGCTAATTAGTTGCATGGCAATATTGGGCAAGTCTTCTCACGGGGTGGTAATTTTGGGTATCACTCCTCAAAGTGAAAGAATGCCAAGTAGCTGCCTGGCAATATTTCGCAAGTCCTTACACAGGGTGGCAATTTTGAGCATCACTCCCGAAAGTGAGAAAACGCTGATTTGCAGTCTGGAAATGTCGGGCTGGTCTTCTCACGGAATGGCAAGTCTGGGGATCAACCCCAAAAGTGAAAAAACGCTGAGTAGCTGTCTGGCAATATCGGGAGCGTCTTCCCATGGGATAGAAACTTTGGGCATCACTCCCCAAATCTCAAGATATTGACTCAGAAAATTTATGAATGTGCAGAAGGCTCTTTCCAAAAGTCGTAAAAATTAATAAGTTGAAAACTTACTACCCATTAATGTATAATAGTTAATTTTGTAGTGTAATTCAGCTTAATGGTAACACAAAATCGACGCGCGATTGGGCAATAATATGAGATCATTTCAATGAAAAATTTAATATTCATACTTTATTGAATTTACAGAACCAAATATTTATTGTGGAAATGTTGTAGTGCATAATTATGACTTTTTGTTAGTGAACAAGTAACTCTTGTTCATCCAGTTGGAATTAGTACAGGTTATGTCTGAAAATTTTAATATTGGCACAGTGTGAAATGTGACTTTTTTTCGAAATTAAACATAATTTTCAATTAGAAGCGCAATATATGTATTCTTATAGATTTTTGATGAAATAAGTAATCTTCTGAACTCTTTTTTTAAATATTTTATGAGAACGTATTTACAACTATTTTCCAGCTATACATATTATTTATACAGTTTATGCAGTTCTCTTCTATATAATTATTCTAATGAAAGATGAAATAAAAATGATTTATTCACAGCATCTTATTTTCCAACCCAGACTATTCTTCGTTTGTCCGTGTGAATCTTTTTCTATCTGTTTATGAAAGCTATCCCTCATACCATTAGGATATTCCGGGGTAACTTATAGTACATATTACTAATATCTCAATATAAATCCCATTTATATCACAAGATATCCTGGGGACAGCATAGAGATATCTACGGTATATCACATCAACACAGAAATTTAGATATTCATGGGATATTCTTAGAAAATTGCAGAGATATTCGCAAGCACCACAGGAGATATTGAAGTGTTTGAGATATCTTACTTGGGACTTTCAAATATCAAAAAAAATGTCTTAACACATTCCAGGATATCTCAGAAACATCGAAATTTCCGCCTCGTCTCCATTTTTCTCAATCCCCTCATTCTAGCTGAGCCTATAACTATGCTAATATTTTCTTCCTATATTTCAATGTAATAATCTCGCCCACCTTTCTCAACGTTTATGTAGCCCAGACTGCATAACATTTCTCGTCTATGCTCGTCTATTGTCTATACTTCTCTATAAAAGACATCAACGTACGTAAATTATAAAGTCGTCCACCTATCTTCCTGAATCTTCTCCTTTCTATCTAGTTTATCATTGTTTACTAACTCAAGGGCGTTGGAATCAGCCCCACACCTTAAAATTGAATTGACTCATTTCACTCTACAAATACTAGAATAATATCTTCCTCGGATAATTAGGTTCTACTCCTGTTTTGAATCAAGTCTACATTCGGAGTGAAAAATTGGGTGATTCCAATACTTCTTGTGTGAAACGATTTTTTTGGATTCTAACCCGAACATTTGAAAAAATCGTTTTACACAAAAAGTATTGAAATGTGCGAATTTTTCACTCCGAATACAGACTTGATTCAAAACAGGAGTAGGACCTAATTGTCTAACACAGCTGTAATTGAATGAGAAATATTAGCATAGATATAGGCTCAGCTAGAATGAGAGAATTGAGAAAGATAAAGCCAAGGTGGAAATTCAAAAGATTCTGAAATATCCTGAAATGCTTTGGGACATTTAAAAGTCCCACGTGAGAAATCTCAATCATTTCAATATCTCGTGTGGTACTTGTGAATATCTTTAAACGAAGTGTCTCTTCATCCCGAAATTCGGGACAATTAACAATTTTGTGCTTTTAGCTAGTCGTTCCGAATTTCGACGACATTCTCCACAGATTTGACTAGCCTTTCAGAAAAAAATGTGCTTTTATAATCTCATTGCAAAAATCGGCGCCCCTCACTCGCTTTGATTACAACTCGCTTCACAAGAATCTCAGAATTTTTTAATAACGAGCACCTGCAAGCCCAAAGTCTTCCGAATTTAATGATAACTTTTATTTAAAAAAATGTGTGTCAATAGTTAGAAAGTAAAACATTCCAAAAAACAGGGGTTACGAGCCACCATTTTCAAGCTTCGACTTTCATCGGTTTCCAAAGCGAGGTCATCGTTACTTAATCAGTCTTGGAGCGTGGAAGGCACAGCCGAACAAGTAGTCAAAAAAAGTATCCTTTCGATGACAATAGTAACTCCAGAAGCAGGTTGACTCTGTAAATCAAATGCAAGTGAAGGAAGCAGGGCCGTCTCAACATCTTGGATATACAGTTCACAGAGCGGGTCCTCAGTAAATCTAAACCCATTAGCGAATCTTTGAGTAAGGTTAATTTAAAACATCAAATGTTGTGTATTTGCATATTATTAGGTTTATTAGCAGTCGCGTCAATTCATTACTGGAGTTCACTTAGTACTTTCACCATATATTAGTTTTAGGATAGTTCTTACCCCCTTTTTATTTTCTTATTTGTAAAAAAATTATAACAATATCATATAAAAGAATTTTAGAAGCGTGACTGGTCACACCTCGAAACCTCTTTCCAATTTTTTGTAGGGGGGAAGGGTTCACCAGTACAGTGACTGATCAAAGAAGAATGAATAGTCAAAGAAAAGTGATAAGGGGGAGATTATGATATCTCGTGGAGGGCGAGAGGACACCCCAGTGACTGGTCACAGAAATAATATTTGAGATATAAGTGTTTGATATCTTTTTCTCGTAAAAGAATTTTAATTTCTGAACATAAATCTCCGATATAAATGATCCTGCTCGGATAGCTCCATAAGAAACAATTTTCATATAAAAGCTTATGTTTTTGATTTGAGGACTGATGCCGGAAGCTTCCACCTCGTAGGGAGACTTATCCAACATTGACAGGCTGCTACTTAGTATTTTTCAAGTTTGGATAGTGGTGCCGAAAAATGCCAGCCCGTGCGAAACCTTGCTTAATATTGTTAGGCAGCTACTTAGCGCTTTTTAACTTTTGGGAGTGATGCCCAAAAATGCCATTCCGTGGAAGACCTGCCTGACATTGCCAGGCTGCTAATCTGCGTTTCTTAAGTTTGGGAAGTGATGCCCGAAATTACCACCCTGTGGAAATACTTGCCCGATATTGCCAGGCAGCGCTTTAGCGTTTTCTCACTTTGAAACATGATGCCCAAAGTTGCCACCCCGTGGGAAGACTTGCTCAGAATTGCCAGGCAGCGCTTTAGCGTTCTTTTACTATGAAACATGATGCCCAAAATTGCCACCCCGTGGAAAGACTTGCCCAACATTGCCAGGCAGCTACTTAGCGTTCTTTCACTTTGGGAGTGATACACAAAATTGCTACTCCGTCGGAAGCTCTGACCGTCATTGACAGGCTGCTACTCAGCGTTTTTTAAGTTTGGGGAGTGATGTTAAAAATAACCACCCTGTCAGAAGACTTTCCCAATATTACTAGGCACCTAAGAGTACATAGAATTTTTTCACTTTGGGGAGCGGTGCCCGAAACTGACACCCTATGGGAAGACTTACCCGGTATTTCTAGGCAGCTACGTAGCATTCTTTCAC
Organism: Melikaiella ostensackeni; assembly: GCA_032362435.1. NCBI lineage: Eukaryota > Metazoa > Arthropoda > Insecta > Hymenoptera > Cynipidae > Melikaiella > Melikaiella ostensackeni. Next base: position 52,126,706 of record JAUMHM010000005.1, read on the forward strand.
TTGAGGGAGTGATGCACAAAATTGCCATCCTGTGGGAAGGCCTGTTCAACATTGCCAGGCTGCTGCTTAACGTTTGTTGTTCTTAGAAGGTGATGCCCAAAATTGCCACCGTGTGGGAAGACTCGACCGATATTGCTATGCAGCTACTTAACATTTTCTTACCTTTGGGGAATGATGCCCGAAACTGCTATCCTGTGCGAAGACCCGCCTACTATTGCCAGGCTGCTACCTACAGTTTTTCAAGTATGGGAGTGATGCCCAAAACTGCCATCCCATGGAAAAATCTACTCGACATTGCCAGGCTGCTACTGAGCGGTTCTTAAGTTTGAGGAGTGACGCGAGAAATTGCCACCGTGCGGGAAGACTTGCCCGATATTGCCAGGCAGATTCTTAGAGTTTTTTCACTTTGGAGAGTGATGCAAAAAATTTCCATGCCGTGGGACGGCTTGCCCAATATTGCCAGGCAGCTGCTCTTCGTTTTTCCACTTTGGAAAGTGATTCCCAAAATTGTCACCCCATGGGAAGACTTACTCGACATTGCCAGGCTGTTACTAAGCGTTTTTCGAGTTTGGCAAATAACGCCAAAAATTGTCACACCGTGGGAAGGCTTGCCCAATATTGACAGGCTGCTACTTAGTGATTTTTGAGTTTGGGAAGTGATGCCCAAAATTGCTACCCAGTGGCAAGACTTTCCCGATATTGTCAGGCAGCTGCTTAGAGTTTTTTTACTTTAGGGTTCGATTCCCAAATTGTCTGCCCAGTGGGAAGACCTGCCCGTCATTGCCAGGCTGCTACTAAGCGTTTTCTAAGATTGGGGAGTGATGCTCAAAATTTCCACCCCGTGGGAAGAACTGCCCACCATTGCCAGGTACCTACTTAGCATTTTTTCACTTTGGGGAGTGATGCCCAAAATTGCAATTTCGCGGGAAGACTCGCCCGATATTGCCATGCAGATAGTTAGCTTTTTTCATTTTGGGGAGTGATTTCTAAAATTGCCACCCTGCGGGAAGACCTGCCTGATGTAGCCTGAACCCGAAGATGTTTCTATATTTTGGGAAGTCATGCGCAAGGTGATATGAACCGGAGTGTTCTTGTTGGGAGGACTTGCCCTGGGGGGTCTTACTTTTCTGGGGAGGGTTGCCAAGGGAAGCCTTAAACGAGTGGGACGTCACGACCGGTGGAGACTAGTTTTTGTGGGAGGTGATGCCCTGGGGGAACCTGCCATGGGGAGGATTATTGTGGGGAGACATGCCTGGTGTGGGCATGTCAGGAACTCCATAAATTTGAAAATAAGCTTTAGCTAGGGCTAGAATTACGGAATTTCCCGTGAGACTAACCGGTCACAGTGTGGCGCTAGTAATAATATTACGGAATTTTTTGTGATACTAGTGAGGAAAAGCTACGTTCTATGCAATTGTTCTTTATGGCCTCCTCTGAATAGAAGAAGGAAGTAGATAAGTAAAGAAATCTTAAATGACAAAAGATCTTCTGCTGAAGATTAGAATTTCCTTCTAGTAAGGTATAGGGGAGTTTTAAAGCTCTTCAGAATATTCTGAAGTTATATCATAGAAGCATCAAATACGTCATAAGAATTGGGAAGTTTATATTTAGGGCGGATCAGTCATCAATTCGGACGCATTTACCTGAGATCCCCTTTCAGCACGCAATACACATATGATTGAGGTAGGAATAGTATATTTTGTATCAAGTGCGGAAAGGCGTATTCTAACACAAGAGCGAGTCGCGACGATATACGAGTCGCACGTGATACGAACTATATTTTAAGTTCGCTGTTCACCGAGAGTAAGCCTAGTCGGTGTCGTTTTGCGTGCGGTAAAATTTCGAATTTTGCGTGCGGAAAGTTGATTTTTTACTCACTTACTATATTACCGCACTAGTGCGGAAAAATTAAAAACGATAACGACACCGACAAGGCTTACTTTCGGTGTATGGCGGACAAAAAATTGTTAACAGCATTGTTTTGTTACATTGAAAGTTTAGAGGAGACACTTGTGTTGATAACAAGTCTGTTATAGCATCGTGTATTTACGTAAATTTGGAAATTGCTGTAAAAAGTTGATAAAGTGTTAATAACAATTTATTTGTTTGGATAATTATTTTTTTTTTAATAAAAAAAGTCTATAAGAGGTGTTCGTAGATTGATTTTGATTACATACTTAAAGTTGGAGTGCGCGCCTATAGGTATTTCGAAGACGAATCCAAAGGTATTCTTGGTTTTTTGATCGGACCCTTAGTTTGTTCATAATACTCTACAAAAGTTTTGAAATCCATAGATGTAGGAAACTTCAGGGTCGTCTAAATGACTCTATACGTAAGATCATACCGGCCTTAAGGGCCCTTTTCATGCGGACGACCACAATCTATTAGTAAGCAAAGTTACTAAAGAACTAGTCGATATTTTAACTAATTGAGTTTTTAGTAAAATAAAATTGTGAATTTTCATGTAACACATGAATAATACGTGTCATTTGCATGTGAGTTACATCGTTTATATCAGGTACTACAAGAGGTTTATAAACCTTGTGCAATAGAGTGTCAGTTCTTCAAAAGCAAAAAAATTATTCAGACTCTGTGTCCATGAATTAATTTTTTTGTAACTAAGTAAGAAATGAATCGAAAATGAAGTTTTCAGTTACTTTGTTGTTATTATTCATTATTGGTGCGTGTGCATCTATTTATTTTTGAAATTATTTTCCATTTCTTACTTCGTAACTTCGATGTATGTACATGTATGTAGGATTTTTTGTCTGAAAATTTATTACCCAAAAAGAGGATAGTGCTGATTACGGAGTATTCATTTATATAATCTTACAACTATATATTTTAAACGTGTGAATTCTATTAGATCGAAGTTGGTAATTCCGATTTGACGGGCCTCACAGTCGAATCGGAAAAGAAACGATCCGATAGCGGGAATGATGACGCGCGAATGATTGGATCGAATGTTCTCGATTCGATGGACCGCCCGTCGAATTTTTAGATATTCGACATTCGGTTGATAGTCCGGGACCCAGGAGCATGTTGGTCTGCTTTAATATGTCCTCGGAATTTTTTTAGTGGATATTGTGCAGAATGGTCTCCTGAAACCTACGGTATGAGGTGCTTTCTCGAATTCATGGCCATTCACTAGATATTGTTAATCAAACATTTTCTTGAAATCATACTGTATCTCCTGAAATTATCAATATTTTAACAAAATTGTTTTTGAAACTGTTAGGTGTTATTGAAGTCAACCTTTTTTGTCGTATGCAAATTTTTGTCCGCCTGATAGTTTTTGCAAAAAACACAAAAAAAGCATATTATAAAAACCGATTTTTCTGCATTGCTTATGGATATTTTGCAGGTTCGTTTCCAGAATTAAGTAAATCATGGTAACACGCATAAAACTTCATTTGCGCATTTTTGCATCTGACCCATAGTTTATGCAAAAAGAACATAGACAAGTTTTGCAACAAAGTTTCTTTGAACACGATTTTAGCCTACAAGTACTGACATTTTTACATTTTATTTTTTCAATCAGTCAAAGACACCATAGATGGAAAACATTTGTCTGAAACTATTTTCCGTATTCCGAATAATTTATGAAAGAAATGAAAAATTAAGATAAAAGAAAATAAATCTCTAAATCTCAACAGCGATTGAAGATATGAACCGATTTTTTATTATTTTTTTTTATTTTCTCGTAATAAAATGAGGGAGCTGATACAGCGTATTGAAATTCGATTGAATAATATTGTACAAAATTTTAATTTATGTGTACCGAGTCTAATCCTCAAACAATGGATGGTCACGCCAGTGAAGCAACGGGCTCGGCGACGGGCCCACCAAGACCCTTCCATTTCCAAAAGATTTGAGCCGGATGAAAAAATAAATAATTTTGTAAAATATTATTAAATCGAATTTTAATAGGCTACATTAGCTTCGTTATATTATTACGAGAAAATCAAAAAAAGATAGTAAAAAATCGGTTAACATCTTCCATCCCCAATAATCTTTAAAGATTTTTTTCCCTACTGAAGATATTACACGATTTTGAATCAATATTTTTTATATTTGTTTTTCATTACACAAGGAAATCGATGCAGATAATTGAATTTTATTTAACAATGTTTTCACTATTTCAGTTTTTTAACCGACCTGTATCACTAAGGAACGAAAGAACTGTCTTCAAATAAGCTCCAATATTATTAAATATTAAAATAATTTCGAAGAACTGTATTGCAGACACGAATTCCATCATTTTTTGTAAATAAACTTTTTCGTTTTTGGTTTGAAAATGTATAAAGACAATACTTGAAAATAGTATTGAAAGATATTCTGTTAATGATTGTTCTAGTCCAAGTTAGAGAAACCATTTTTTATTAAATTGTGCAAATCGTGTAGGAAGCAATTTTCTTTTTTTTCTAGGTACACGAACTCCACACAAATGTTCTGAAGATGGAAGGCATCCGCATGTTCTTAAAAGTAAAGAATTCCATTTTTCGGTCAAACTATGCAAGTTACGAAAAAATTTTAACACGCACTCCTGAAAGAATCTTCAGTAATGAAAAGTATTGAAACAATTTTTTCATGTGCAGTGCAAAAATAAATATTTTTCCACAATTTTTTAGAAATAAACATGTCAGTTATTTGTTACAGAATGTATAAGGATGAAACTTAAAAATAAAAAAAGCAGATAATACAGTTACACATTTAAAATAAATTAATGTTTGCAATTCTCATTTTAAAAAAATAAAATAAATGTTTTGTGACAAGGCACAAAAACAAAAAAGCAAAACGAATTTTTGTAATAAACATTAATATTGGACATATATTTATTAAGTACAGTAATGTAATTGAAGTCTGTATGCACACTTTCCCTACGTATTTTTTCAAATTCTTAAAATATACATTCAAATGGGGCGTATATATTCATCACGTATACAAATGTAATTGAAGTTTGTAGATAGGTACCTATACTTTTCCTACAAGTTGCATTTCTACATTTCTTATAATATGCTATAAAATGGGACACATACACACACACACACACACACACACACACACCCATATATATATCAGGGTGTGCCAAAAAAAAGTGAAGTTTCGAATTTCGTACCTACCTAGCTCTCAGATTGTACTTGAAAGTGATAAAAACCCTACTCTTTTTGAAAAAATATTCTAACAACAATTAGATAGTATACTTTGTTTTTTATTTCTTATGAAGTTTTCGTCATTTTAACATGGGAAAATATGTTTCTATTTTCAACTTTAAATTTAAAGCACTTCATTTTTACCGATTTTACTTCTATTCAAAACATCGTTTTTTATGGTTTGTAAAAGGATTTTCTAATATAATCTGTTTGAAAACTGTAAATTTTATTGCTGAAATCGACCATTAAAAACCGCTATTTTTCATCAAAAGGGACATTTGCCAAAAACGGGGGTGGGGGGGGGGGGGAAAGTCAAATTTTACACAAATCTAATACGTTCTCTGATGAGAATGTAAAAAAGTCGATTTAAAATCGTTTAATATCTTTAGTGAGGAAAGAAATCTTTAAAGATTACTGGGGATGGAAGATGTTAACCGATTACGAAAAAGTTTATTTACAAAAAATGATGGAATTCGTGTCTGCAATAAATTTATTTAAAACTATTTTAATATTTAATAATATTGGAGCTTATTTGAAGACAGTTCTTTCATTCCTTAGTGATACAGATCGGTTAAAAAACTGAAATAGTGAAAACAATGTTAAATATAATTTAATTATCTGCATCGATTTCCTTGTGTAATGAAAAACGAATAAGAAAATATTAATTCAAAATCGTGTAATATCTTCAGTAAGGAAAGATGCAAAAGTACACGAAAGAAGTTTTATGTGTGTCACCATAATCTACTTAATTCTGAAAACGAACCTGCAAAATATCTCTAAGCAATGCGGAAAAATCGATTTTTATAATATGCTTTTTTTTTTGTTTTTTGCAAAAACTATCAGGCGGACAAAAATTTGCATAGGGCAAAAAAGGTTGATTTCAATAACACGTAACAGTTTCAAAATAAAATTTTTCAAAATATTGATAATTTCAGAAGATAGAGTATGATTTCCAAAAAAATGTGTAATTAACAATATCTAGAGAATGACCATGAATTCGCGAAAGCACCTCATACCGTCGGATTCAGGAGCAGCTCAAGTGACATATGACGGAAAGTTTATTAGCTTTTCTGCCGTGCAAAATAAGAAATTACGTAACTTACATTTGGAATTTGGCACTTGCGAATCAAGTGTCAAATACCAAATGTAAGTTACGGTTTTTCTAGTCTTGCACAGCAGTTTCGTGCTATTGTAGTGACACTCGACTACATTTGTGCTTTAATATTATCAAATCTAAACATTAACAACGTTGGTAACTGCTGATAAGCGTACCGCGATATTCTTCACCAGTGGTGCATATTGGTTAATCGGAAAATTATATAATGAAAAAATGTGAAGCAAAAGAAGATACATTTACGACGACACAAAGATAAAAAGATTAATAATAAATGGAAGATGTTGCTCGAGTATTAGATTAAAAATTTTTACTTCATGTTATTAAGATGATGGTTATCCTTAACCCAAAGTCTATTAGAAGCATTAGGCTAAGTTTAGGAATTAATATATTTTCTTTTAGCTAACCCAGTTTTCCTCTTTTTTTTTGTATAATAATTTTTTTCTAAAAATCTCTCAGTGAATTGCTTGAAATCAATGCACATTTTAGTAAGGTTTCGAAATTTTAGACAACTTCGTTAGAGATTATAAATAAGAAAGTACAAAAACTTCTTGTCACACACCTGTCCCAAAATACAAATCTCAAATGAAAAGGTCTTATTGTTAGTCGCTTTTACTATAATATAAGAACATTATGATTTGTAAACATTCATGCGAACTTGAAATGAGATTTTTAGAAATATTTGAAATGTTTTCCAACATGAATTCATATTCTATTATACATCTAATGGATAAATATGTGAGCTGCATGCATTGATGTAGAATGCCATTGGTCGGTTTGAGAAAGTTCGATTTTAGTTGGATCGGATTTTTTTTTAGTCAATCGGTTGGGCCTTGAATGTCAGAAACCAACATTCAACGCGTGCGAGATGGGATCGGATTTTTTCGAATCAATCGAGTTTGCGTCGATGGTTGAAAAATCCGATATTCGAGTGACGGCAAAATCGCTTTCAAATCGGATCGAATTACTTTGCAGACGTCTAATATAAATCAATAAATAAATGAATAAATAAATATATATATATATTTCTTCGCTTAACTTATAGGTTCTAATTACGTAAAAAATTTATAATATTATTGTTACGTTAATTTAATAAGTTCCTGTTGCAAATTATTGTTAAGGTAACATTTCCTGTTAATTCGTACCTTTTTGTGAATTCTTTTTGTCAATTTATTATATCAAATTCACGAAAAGAATGATGAAGAGGGTAATCCATTTTTCTCAGTGTATACATTACATATTTTTCCTAAAAAAGACAGCTCAAGGATTTCGAATTTTTGGGCCCCAATCGGTTCCAGTACCTCCTTCCAGATCATTTGTCAAGTTTTTAAAATGGACTTATACTTTTTTATTCAACTTCGATTCACGAGCGCGCCTACCTTAATTTTCTTTATATATATTTTTTTCTAAATTCCCGTTTTGAGCAAAAATTATAAAAAATGTGTACGAAACATCAGCATTCCACACAAAAATTTAAAGAAAAAAAACGCTTTGTTTCTCATTTTTTCTTAAAAAGATATTTTCCCCCTGATTAATTCTATATTGGGAGCCTCACCAGAGTTAACATTGAATCAACAAAGCATACTTTCATCTTAATGTATATAATTAGAATGACAAGAGATTTCTTCCCAAGAAATTCTGTTATCACTCAGTGTATATATGTCATTGAGTAAGCTATGAATGTCATATAACAAATTATATTAACAAATGCTGACAGTTTGAAAAAAGATTCCAGCAGAAATAATTTTTTGATAAAACGTTGTCTCTGACGAGGCTTTATTTATTACTTAATTAACCAAAAAATGATAAGGAATAATCAATTCATGAACGATTCTTCATGTACGAATTAATTTTATAAAATATGTTTCTCAATACAGCAATTTACTTGTAATCACATCAAACTAGTGAATCTTACTAGTTTCTTTTAGGGTTTCGTAGATCCGGATCAAAACCCTTATACTTTCCGTTGGGGTCCCTTCGCCCATCGTATTTGGGCCTTATATTTCTCGGACTTATGGGTTTGGGCCTTACTGGTGGAAGCTTATTTTGGGTCCTCATACTTTTTGGGCTAATTGCTGTGGGCCATATAGTCTTGGGTCTTATGCCCCAAAATTTATAATTTTCATATTGAGCCTTATGGCTTCACACTTGAAGTTTTGAGGCATTATGGCTTGAAACAACGAATCGGAACTTGGGTGTTTCGAGCGTTATTTTTGGGCCTTATATTTAGATTTTCATATATTTGTGTGACTTACGCTTTGAGATTTCTTACACAAAGCTATTTATGTTTAATCAATTATATATAAAAATCAATGTGAGCAAAATGGTGCAAAGTAAACTATTGCTATCCATGTTTCAAGGACTCCCAAAGTATCAAAAATACATCAAATAAAGAAATGTGTTCATTGAAATGAATTGCTTGATTGTCTGCATTTGGCAGATTCAAAAACAAAGCTTGATTATCGACAAAGAATTCTGTTAAGTATATTTGAAAAATTTGTTTGCTTCAATCTACCCAAGTATTTGAGCGAAGGTGCCTAACAATTCACCTTTTGAGGATGGAAAATACAAATCTTTATTCTGGCTGTGTTGATAAGAACGAGTCGAATGACAATAATCAAATTTATCACTTCGCTCTGCTTAAAAATCTATCCCTGCTAGCAAGATCCAAATTTTTTGAAAAATTATCACCGTACATTTTTGTGTTACCGATACCTATGCTACTTTAAATTAGGAAAATCTTCACAGAATCGTAGGTTAGATTGTGGAGATGCGATACAGTGTAGAATGATTTTATCAAATGAAAATGAAAATTTTTTGAAATTCCGAAATTGCAGATTTGAAGAAAAAGTTTCATTCTCTGTCTATGCTAACATCGAGTACCTATTAATGGAACTTTTTGAAATCCTTGAGATATAGGGCCGTATCAAAAGCATGTTCCGTCGCATTTTATTTACATCGCAGCTTTGATAAATTTCGTTCAAAATTTCTAGTTTATCGAGAAATATTGCATAGAGTGGTTTGTGAATGAATGAAGAGAAATTGCACAAAATATTGATACTCAAGGAACGTATGTTGTGCCAATGCAGAAACTGACACCAGAGTAGGAAATAGAGTTCTAGTCTGATCAGAACTGTCATATCTGTGAGAAACCGTTTGAACAAGATGACATAAGACATCACGATCATTTTTATTTCACTGGCAAGAATCGTGGTGTTACTCATTAAAGCTGTAATGTAAATGACAAAGGTTCGCACATCGTATCGGTAGCTTTTCACAATTTATCGGAATATGATTCTCACTTTTTCATTACAGCACTAGTTTAAGAATTTGAGGGCGAAGTTAAGTTATTACACGTGACCAAAGCAAAGTATATCTCACTCACTAAATATGTTGCTGGCACAAAAGTAAATCTTCGGTTTATTAATTCATTTCATCTCATGCCTTGAAAAATTATCTGCTTATCTGGAAAATGATGATAAAGAAATTACCCTCAAACATTGCACGAATTCTGAGGAATTTCAACTATTAGTCAGAAAAGGATTATTTTTTTATGATTATGTTGATAATTGGGAAAGGTTAAATGATCAGCCGTTACCACTCAAAAGCGCATTTTATTCGAAATTGAACGATGATGAAATCTTCGATGAAGATTACCAACATGCGTTCAATGTTTGGGAAACGTTCAGTATAAAAACTTTGGGTGAATATTCTGACTTTCACTTAAGAACTGAGGTTTTACTTTTGGCCGATATTTTTGAAAATTTTGGAAAAAACTGTTTTGCAACATATAATTTGGATCCCTTACATTACTGTACAGCTCCAGGACTTGCTTTTGATGCGATGTTCAAATTAATCGGAATTGAACTTGAACTTACAACAGATCATGAAATGATTCTTCTTATTGAGAAAGCTATTCGTGGTGGTGTATTACAGTGCTCAGATAGATATGCCAAAGCAAAAACCAATTTACGGCGCCAGATTTTAATTCAAGCGAATCTAAATCTTACAGGTTTTGACATGACAAACCAGTATGGTACAGCCATGAGCGAGTTTTTACCTTTTGCTGGTTTCGAAAGGGTACTTGATTAAGATATCAACGTACAAAGTATTCCAGGTGATTCACCAATAGGATACATTTTTGAGATAGACTTGGAATATCCTACAGAATTGCATGATCTTCATAAAGGTTTACCTTTGACTCCACAGCATTTTTTACCTCCTAATTCTTTATGTAAAATATCAAAACTGATAGAAAGTTCATGTGCAAAGGAAAATTATGCAGTTCACTAGAAAAATTAAAAAAAATATTTGAGTGTTGGCCTAAAGATAAATAAAATTCACAGAATTCTAAAGTTTGAGCAGAAACCTTGGATGAAAAAGTAGATTGATTTAAATACAGAAAAACGAAAAATGTCGAGTAATGATTTTGGGAAAAATTTCTACAAGCTAATGAACAATTTCGTCTTTGGAAAAATAATGGAGAACGTTACAAAATACAGAGATATCAGACTCATAACAAAATGGGAAGGAACTTACGGTTGAACAGCTCTAATTGCAAGCCGAATTTTCATAGCTGCACCATATTCGAAGAAGATATGGTTATTATTGAATCAAGAAGGTTCAAAGTTACGTTCACTTAACCAATTTATGTAGGATTTGCTGTTCTCAATCTCTCGAAAATAATTACTTACGATTTTTATTACAACTACTTTCTACAAAATTTTGTAAATCGTGCAAAATTTCTTTATTCCGAAACCGATAGTCTCATCTACCATTTCGTTGTTCCAAACATTCATAATTGAATTAAGCGGGATATTCATAAATTTGATACATCAGATTATCCTCCAGATAATGTTTATGGAATCCCGTTGAAAAATAAAAATAAACTGTTTTGGCTGATGAAAGATGAATGTAGTGGCAAAATTATAACGGAATTTGTCGGATTAAGAGCATAATCGTATGCGTACAAAATTCTCAATGAAAAATCTGGGAAAAAGTAAGCTAAAGGTGTGAAAATGTTCAAGTCAAGACGAATTGCACTGAATGATTACAAAAAGTGTTTGTTTAAATATCAAAATTTGGCAAAGTACCCAAAATGTAACACGTAGCAAAAAACACAAAGTGCACACAATGAGACAGAAAAAAGTGGCCCGGAAACAAAGAGGAAGGGATGTCAAGTAAGAAACATAGAGAACGGACTCGAACTTTGGTCAGGAGTAGATAATGAATCATATGGTACCCAAGGAGTCGGTCTGATTATGAATGAGAGAGCAAAACAGCATGTCAAAAAGCATGAATGTGTATCGTCTAGAATAATATGGGTTAGAATGAAAGTGAGAATCAGAAGACTATTTCTTATAGCGTGCTATGCTCCACTTGATGGTGACAAGAGGGATGTAAAAGATACCTTCTGGGACTCGTTAAATGATATATTAGGGACTTGCAATTCTGGCTAAAGAATATTTTCACTTAGAGATATCAATGGCTGGGTCGGTGTGCAACGCGAAAAAACCGACAGGGTACTGGGTCATTTCGGAGACCCAAAAACAAATGGTAACGGGGATAAATTGATTAGCTTAGGCTTAAAAAAAGGCTTGTTTATTACGAATACTTAGTTCAGACATAAAAAGATCGACGTGTATAATTAGTGCAGAGGCGAAAGCCACAGTATGGTTGACTTCGTTGTAGCGGATGAGAGACTGACAGGGTTTGTAAGAGATACAAGGGTTATGAGAGGATCTGAGTGCGGAACGGATCACTATCTCTTAATTTTGAAAATGAGTCTAGGTCAAGGGTGGAGGAGAAGGAGAATTCATAATAAGCTGCAGCAGACGCGATTTAGAATAGAGAATTTGCAGAAACCAGGAGCACAATTGTTATATCGTGAAAAGCTTGTAAGATATTCAAGTGTTACACCCCTGAAATAGTATGACCCAAAATACATAGCCGTTAGCAGGCCTCAGCATCAAGCGACATGAAAACGCGCAGTCGTGATATCCTCCGCCCACGCTAACTACAGTAAGAGGGGATACGCGACCGAGACGATGTATGATAATGGGATGCTGGAGCCAAAACGGGCATTTGGGGGGCTCGCCAGCGAGCGAAATAGGTCTAGAGGATCTCGGATACAGGCCAAGGAGTTGCACTCCGAAAGCCGAGTGTCGTTTGACTCTAGATTGTCGTCTAGGCGAACAGGTCAGAGAATTGTATTCACGATGCCAAGTACGAGGGCGACAAACTCTGGCTATCTCTCTCAACGAACGAGGATTCGTGGGCGCGACAGGGTGTAACATCTACGGGTATTTCACTGTGCGAAACGTTGAGATAAATTCTAAGTCCAAAAGAGAATTTGTACTCTGTGAGTTGGTCTAGGTTTGTCTTGATATTCCTAAGGCAGCAGAAACGAACAGGCTAGAAAGTTGTACTCTTGACACCGAGTACGTAAACTGTCCTAGAGTGCGGACCGTGGAGGTACTCAGATAGGTGAATAATAAAAAGATATCGACGATTTGCAAATGATGAAAAAAATATTTTTATAATTGAAAAATAAAGAAACTCTAAGAAAAGAGTAGAATAAATAAAGAGATCTTTGTGAGAGATAAATAAAGAGAAAATTGATAGATAAACGACGCAAGTGTGACTAATCGAAATTTCGTGAAATCGGTTTATGAAAAAAATCATAGGATTGTCCCTGATATATAAAACATATATATATATATATAATTATATATATATAACATTTAGAGTACCAAATTAATAAAGAAGAGCTCTTATAGTTTGAATACTTAAATATGAAAGACCAGAAAGAAAGTTATGTACTGATCAGGAAGTTGATGTAACACAATTGTTTTCAGAAATAGTATTTTCTTAGGGAAGGATAATGATATGAATATCTAGAAATCTCTGTAAGTTGATGTATATGTATTTTCGTACATGTTTTAGATAAATAATCCTTAAGATCATTAAAAAGAAAAGAAAGAATCTTTATTTTTTCTCCTGAGTCGAACCTTAAGATTAAATTAAAAGAATATTGAAATAGAAAGAACCTTTCAAGTTTCTAATTCAATTCGAGGTTATGTTTACTGAGCTTACGCTTTTACCATGGTAATTTTTATAATTTATCATTTTATTCGTACAGGACAAAGAAATACTGGTCTTTTAATTTCATAAGTATTAAAAATCAGGGATGTGTTTAAGCCAGCACTTGGCTCTGAACTTCTATTATAGGTATTATATACTCAAATTAATATTGTATGGAAAAAATGAATTTGATGTTTTCCGGAAATATTTCGTATTTGACAACACCATGTTTTTAACATTTTCCTGATAATAATTTTCATTTTGAATAATTAAACTTCAATAAGGACCTATCTAAGAAAAAGGCGTCAGCAATAAAAAATGAAACTGGGTGGTTACATTAAGGTGAGCGCTACTTCCAAATAAATTTTTTTCCATTCTCTAAATTTATAAATATCTTCCAAGTACGTAAAGCTTTTTTCACTTATTTTTAGATTTTTTTAAGTATGCTTGTGCTACTTTTATTTTTATTGCTCTAATTCTTGTGACTGAAATTCAAATACATTTTAAATTTCCAGCCGTAACATCTTAGAAATATTTTTCAAAGATCTTTATGAATAACGTCTCTATTAATATTATTGTTAATTTCAGGTGAAGATAGAAAGATTCATGAAGTTTTCATTGTTTGTGCATATTTAATTATACACATTCTAAGAATATCGAGACCAATTCCCTCATTTATTCCTTGGAATTCATATTCATTTACCACCTGGAAAATACATATAAGTTTAGAGAATAGGGAAAAATTATTCTGAAGTACTCGTACACCTTACTTTGATGTATCTACCCAATTTCATTTTCAATTGGTGACACCTTTTTCTTGTATAGGTATTTATTAAAGTTCAATTATTAGAAAATGAAAATAATTATCAGGAAAATTTTTAAAACATGGTGTTTTCAAATACGAAATATCTCTGGAAAACATAAAATTCATTTTCTTCATACAAGATTAATTTCAGTATATAATACCCGTAATAGAAGTTCAGAGCCAAGTGCTGGATCTAAACACATTGCTGATTTTTATTACTCACAAATTTAAAAGACTACTATTCCTTCCTCTTATAGAAATGAAGTAATATATTACAAACATTACCGTTGCAAAAGAGTGAGCTTAGCAAAAATAACCTCGAATTGAATCACAAAATTTATTACTATCTTTCTAACTCTCTTGTGCCTTTAACTACTTTCGAAATTCATTATCCAATTGTACTTTATTAAACAATCTTAAGATTTGTTTAATAAAAATATTAGATATACCTCCATAAACTTCCACGACCTTCCAATACTTGAACAGCGAAAGAAGTGACGCACAGTGCAAAAAGTCAATAAAATGCGAACCACTAAACGAACCCTATGGCCTGCTCCAGTAAGTGAAGGTAAACACACAACTATCGCTTTGTATCTAATTCCATCACTCCTAACCTTTCTGATTAAACATTGCTACCAACTTACCTCTACGGCCATATTATTGCCATGGTCCTGACGATTGCCATTGTTATTGTTGCGTCAATCGATAACAAATCGCCTCCTCCTTAGGAAAAAAACATTTAAAAAACTAGCCTTTTTTAAACAAATTGTAGAAAAAGTATCGTGTCCCACATGTTGAAAAATCGACGATTTGAAACTTGTGTGATAGCCACCCTCGCTTCGCTTGGGTGGCTAACTTCACGCTCGTCTTGAATCTCTCGCTTTTTCAACTTGTAGCACAATGTACTATTATTAAAATGTTTTGTCTTAGGAATTTTTTATCTTGTTGGTAGAAAACAATATACAGATATGAGCCCTAACGGTTCCCGAGATAATAAAAAAGAAAAGATGAAAAATCAAGGTTTCACGAAAACTGTTATATCTGCGGAACTGATTTTTTTTTAAATAAACAACAAATGATCTTCATCGCTTATGATGTAGAACAAAAATAGAAAAAAAATTTCTCCAGTATTTAACGTTGTTAAGATATAGTAAAAAAATGCGCCTATGGAAAAGAAAAGAAAGAAGGTAACAAAACGTTTGTTAAGCATGGGAGAATATAGATACAAGGTGGGATTGGGACCAAACGAAGGGAAGAGTTAGTAAAAAATGCGGTAATGAGGGACTAGGAGAGAAAGAAACGGAAGAGAGCAAAATAAGAAATAGTAGACAACAAAAAGAGACGAGAAATGAAAGAAGGGTATACTGGAGGATATGCTACGGGAATGTAGCAGGCTTAGAAAGAAAGGGTGGGGTATTTATGAGAAATTTGGAACAACAGGAGATGGTAGTAATGATGGAGAGGTAGCTCGATGGAAAGGGATGGTAAAGAGTAAGGGTAAGGGTATTCTATATTCCTAATTTATACATATTTCCTAGGAGAAAGATAGGAAAGAGATGAAGGAAGAAAAAGAGGGATGAATAGTAGAAGAGGTAAAGATAGAAGAAGAGAGATGGAAGATAGTCCAGGTATATGTACACAGAGATATGCAGGAGAAATCCGTCAAGATAAGAGAACAGATAGCAAAGAATGAAGAAGAGATTGAGCTTCTAATAGGAGAAGATGTTCATGCAAGCACAGGAGACAGAGAAGGAAGGGACTGAGGAGGAGAGCGAAGAGGAGAATTCAAAGACAAGATATTGAATGGGGAAGGGAAGAAATTTTTGAAGAGCTTGGGAGAGGTAGGATGGTTTATCTTGAACGTTCATAAAGAGATGGATGAGGAAGGTTAATATACGTGCTCAGGAGGGGAAAAAGGGAACGGTAATTGACTGTGTGATACTGGACGACGAGGTAAGAGAGAAGGTCAAGAAACTAGAGTTAGGAGATTACATAGACTCGGATCACTTACCCATAATAGTGTCATTAGAGGGTAAAAATCGTCATAAAAATGAAGATAAAAATGATGTCACTGTGAAAATAACAGGAAGTGTCAATTGATCAGTATAAGGAAAAGAAAAATTAAAAGAAAAAGTGAAAAATATAAAAATGGGAGAGGGAAATTTGAGCGAATTGATGTAAATAATGATCGGAGGAATAAAAAGAGGGCACAAGGAAAAAAGTAGCTTGTGAAGGAGGAGTTGGAACTGGATATCATGAGGAATGTAAAGAGGAGAAGAAGAAAGTGAGAAAGGAATTAAGAAAATGGAGGAAAGGGAAAAAGTAGTGGAGTAAAATATAAGAGACAAAAAGAGGAATATACTGAGATGTGTGATAAGGAAGAGAGGAGGAAAATAAAAAGTTTAAAGAAGAGGTGAAGGAGGCTAGGACGGAAGAAGGGGTTTGAAAAGTAGTCAGTAGAGACAGAAAAAGAAGAAAAAAGTAAACCAAGATACTGAGATGGTATAATGAGAAAAATATCTTATGGCTTTGCTAGAAGGGGTAGAGAAGATAGTTGAGGAGAGAGGGAAAGAGGGTAAGAGGAAGAGATGAGGAAGAGGGCATAACAAGGGAATAAATGGTCAAGGTGCTAGGAATGATGAAAGATAGGGAGGCGCGAAAAGGGGGATAAGGGAGGGTTTAATAAGAAGAGTATTACAAATTTTTCGAGAGACAAAAAGCAGGGTAAGGGTGGCAGAGCTAGTAGGGGATAGTTTCTGGTTGGTGAAAGGAGTGAGACAAGGTTATCCTCTGAGCTCACTTATATTTAATAAAACTTGAAACTTGGAAGAAGAAACGAAGAGAAAAGGATGGGGAGGAGTTAGGATGTGAAAACGAAAGATATGTACACTGCCATAAGCGGACGATTTATACGAAGTGGTGTTGGCAAAGAATGGAGAGGGGATATCGGGCTTAATTACAAAGGTGAAAAAATAATGAGACGGGAAGAAATTGATCTAAATGCAGAAAAGACGAAGGTAATGAGGTTTAGAGATAATGGAAGGAGAACGAAAATTGGATAGGAAAAGGGAAGAAAGTAAAGTTAGAAGAGGTAAATGAGTTTAAATTGATATTATAGAGCTCATATAAGTAAAAGATTGAAAAAAGCGGCAGGGGTAATGAAACGGATATGAAGAATAGGAAAACGAAGGTTCAAAGAAGATTAGAGAAGGAGAAGTTGGTTGTTTTTTTTTGTTTTTTTTTTTATGAGGAGGAAAAAGGGCAAAATCTTTTAAAGACGTAGTGCTGGAGTCTCCTAGGACGGATCTAGGCATACAAACTAAAACCAAAACCCTCCTCTGCCGAACCCATAACACTGCTCGTGGAACCGCCTTTCGGCTTTAAACTTCACGAGCAGTGGGTTCCTCAT
>JAUMHM010000005.1:52144369-52155360 GCA_032362435.1 Melikaiella ostensackeni
TTTTTCGGCTACATATTTCCTTTCCCGTATATACCTATTTTAATTCGAACCACTTTTTACAAACCAAAACATATCGTATTTGATATCAAATTTAATAGCATAAAATGAATAATCTGAATATATATAATTCAAAAACTCTAGTGGCTTATTAAAAAAAACGTTTCTTTGTAAAATCGATGTTTCTGAAAAAAATGGTCCATGACGAAGGATCTTTTGTCAGAATGCACCTCTTCCCTTTGTCTGCAGCATCTTGACTGGTACTCAGCAGTTTGGTCAATATCTGCCATAAAATGCCGGAAAAACCGAGACGAGAACGCTTAAGCACAGAATGAGACGAGACAAAGCGAGACGGGGCATAACGAGACGAGAAATACCTAGGCAGCAAGTATGTCCCATTCTCGTCGTCGGAGCTTTTTGTGAAAAGATTGCATTTTGAGAGTGTTTTTCTGCAAAGACATTTTTCAGAGATGTTATATAATCCTCAGAAGTAGTTATTAACTGATACTTTCTCTGAATGTATTCCGCAAAGTCATGTACACATCTGAACACTAATGCTCATATCCACTGTTTATGTTCAAATAAATTATATAAAAATTTCTTTTTCTATCGAATGCATTCGCGCTGAGTGTAAATGTCATAGACAACTTATTTTATCAATTTAAATTCAACGCTGCAGATTTTACGCACTAATTCTGAACCATGGGAATAGATTCAAGGAGCTTTTAGACATGTACATTCTCAGTCCGTAACGATTTGGCGAAAAAAAGCAAAAAATAGAAAATGATTGTTTGATCAGTTTTCCTGTCTCACGGATCGCCGTTAAATAGAATCGGTACATATTTTATTTGATACATCTGAATGATCAGAAAGCTGAAAACGTCCAGCTGGTTTCATGAGCTGGATTTTCTCACTCGGGAATCAGCCAAGTACTGCGTGCCAACACAGCTCCATGGCGCAGCTTCTTTCTCCACTCTTGGGTTCAGCTGATCTATTTTCCCCACATGTGGGAAAAATAGCATCAGCTGTGAAATCGGCCATTCACTCCAACTGAGAAAAAATAGAAAGTAAGAAATTGAATTCGGCCCCCACTGTCTCTGAATGCTTTTCATTTCTGAATGCCTAGGTGAGACATTAAAAAGAAGGGAATGGAACATTTTTCCATAAAAAGCATTCGGAAAAGTGGTGGCTGAATTCATTTAATCACTGTCTTTTTTTTCTCAGTTGGGGTCTTTTCCCTTCTCGAAACAACCGATGAAAATATAATTTTTATTGAACGTGTTGGAAAAAGAATTATCATTATGGTCTTACATAAGATATAGTATATTTAAATAATAATTTCAGCTCTCATGTGGATCTTTTGTGGAAGTAAATAATTACAAGTGAGAACAACAAAGTATATTACTCGTACCTTCAATCTTAATCGATACGAAATACGGACGCCGTAAAATTTGGGTCGAAATAATGTTTTACTTGATCGATATCGATTGGAAACTAATTGACCGATGTCTATATTTTGTACTGAATTAGACAAAAAATTGCATATTCTATATCATTTTAATATTAATAAACTCATTTTTAAGGAGCTGAAGCAATGTATTAAAAGCTCAAATTGTTGATGAAATATATTTCCAACATGTCAAGTTACGCCTGTATCGCTAATCAATTTTTCTTCAGTCTGTTGAAGAATGTCGAGTTTTTTATTGAAAAAAATTGTCGAATTTATGGTGGAAACGAATGGTTCTGGATTTATTACATACGTAAATTGGACATCAAAAATTCTGCATATCATAAAAAAATTAATATAAACTGTGTCAATAATAATGCCCATCAACTTTCAATTCGCAGAAAAAAAGATGTATCAATCCTGATTCTTTTGCCACATGCTCTAAAAGCTGTAACTGTCAAGACGCCAAAGAAAAAAAGCGGCAAACCACCCAACATAAAACAAGAAACCGAATCCGAGGAAGAAATAGCCTCAAGAAAGAAGGATCGCGAAACACTGATAATTCATGTGGAGGTGAATAACTTTGAATTCAAAATGTCATTCACTTAAGAAAATAAATGAAAAAACAAAAAAAAACAATGCATAAAAATTTGAGTAAAACTATAACGAAACAAAGTGTAGAAGAATTTATTTATCAAACTTTGGCAACTACTACAAAAACTCGGACAGCACCATAGTGCCGTAGGCATCCCACGGAACGAACATGGTCCCTCAAACGTCCCGCGGGACGACCACGGGACGATGGTGCTGTTCGGGACTACAATTACCTCGACATTTTCAAAAGTGAATAACTTGGAATTTTTTGACAGAGGAAGATTTGGACACATTAATAAGCGAAAAAGACGCCCACACTCCTTACACTTTGGTTGCTGGACCTCTCTCATCAATTGAAAAATATTATACTGTTTTTGGAAGAGCAAAATACGGAGCCAATTCAGTGATTCAGGCTTTGAAATGGGCCTTACAAATTTACTTAACTTTCAACATTCCGTACCCGTCCCCAACCAGCCACGCTTGGGTATTTCTTCAAAGAACAGTTCTGAAAATTTTCACGCCTGTAGACAAAATGATTACGACTAACCATCAAGTATTATCATTTTTGCGACAAGAAGTGAAAGAAAATAAAGCTCAAGTCCATAACAAATAACTCGGAAAACCATAACAGCTCGTCATAAGAACTATAACTGCAACAATGATATTATAATTATACAAATATTCAGGGAAACATTTGAATAACTGTAGGGTCATTATTGCATATTTTGAACATTTGTTTTCGCACAATTGCATTCTTTTCTTTTGAATCAAAAAAGTATATTATTAATAATAGATTAGTGTAAACCCACAAAAAAAAGACGTGAGATAAGTATAGAACTTCAATAAAAACTGTTATGAAGTGGCTCATTGAAATGAGGAATTTTGGAATTAAATCGTTAATTCATTAGATAAATTTATAAACTTTGATCATATATATGCTCTCTCCTAACAAACTTTATTTGAGCAGTGGATATACAGGGGGGTTCTGGATGTATTAGTGTTAGTTCGTGCCTGTGTGTGTATGCGTGCATCCGTGCGTGTCGGTGTAGGCGTGAGCAAACCTGCGCGTGGCTTCCTACCATATCACATTATTAAATCTTTTGTATGTAAATATGATAAAATATTTTCACTCATCCTCTAAAGCTGCTGTCTGAATAATTATGACTAATTCAGAAACATATTTCTTTCAATACGCAAGTAGATAGGCCATGAAACCTGCCTTACTGAATTTGCTAAAGGAGGACCACTCAAGGCTACAAAGACATTTTAAAGGATGTGTGTTTTGAGCACCTGATTCTTCATGGTTATTAAAGCAAGTGCGCATGCGCGATTTTAGAAAATGAATTTGATAAAATATATCTAAATTTTTTTCTAGAATGTTTTTGGGGGATCTTGATGATAACATATTGCACAATTGTGTAAAAAACGAATTTCATATAGATAATTTCAGCTGTATAGTATAGTTGATAGAAGACTCACTCTCTGTAATAATTTGTTTCAAAATCCTTCTAGAATCCTAATATGTATTAATGTATTGGTATTTAATTTAAAATCACTATCTTGAAGGTAAGTTACAAATACACTGCTCATATATAATACAAAACTGTAAACACTCTCGTTATGGCTCGAGAGATAAGACGAAATACATTTTACATAAGGTTTCATGCACGTTCCTTTCAGCATCACTCAATAAAATGATTTTACTGCACTCGTTTCAGTTGTAGTTGTATGTTAGATGATGCATTTTCCCAGAATATGTAGTGAGTATTATTTTCAGTTTTGGTCATAAATTTTATTTATTGTTTCCTGAAAAAGTTAATTCGAAAAATATTTTTCCCGCTATGGATGTCATTAATAAGAGTTTTGTTTAAGATTTTTCTAGATCATGGGTGAGTGAAATTGTACACTATATTTTTCTTTCGAGCGTAGGAAGCTATGTGACCTATGTATAATTATTATTGATAACAATGGAATGTTTATGTTTTTAACTGTAAGATATCGTATGTGAAACTTTCGTTTTTAAGTTTGCAGGTGTTTAATCTGCAAGGAATGTCATGACGATTCGTCGGTTTGGTGGTACATTTTTTAATCATTTCAGAATGATATATTGCTTCCTCTATAAAAGATAGAGTTAATTGAAAAAATATATTTTTTTTCGCGGAGTATGAAAATGTTTAAGTGTGAATAACACCACAGCATTTGATATTTTAAATGACGAAATTTTTATGTAAGCCGACAGATAAAAGGAAGAAAGCAAGAATGATGTAATCCATTTCGCGCTTTAGGTAGGATTTGATAACAATGGAATGCTTTTCGTTTATATAGACAGAATTATTTTGGAAATTTTAGAAATTCCAATTTTCAATCCAAAACGACGTGATTGTCAAAAGTTGATCATTTGCGATCATGGAATTTGAAAAAAACATTTTAGCAACCTAAAAATTTTTTTTTTTTTCAATCAATTGTAACTCAAGAGAGTATGGAAATATAAACAAGTAAGAGAGAGAGCAAGGAATGTATTTATGAGAAGTATGAATTTCACGTGGGCATATACGATCCTAAAGGCGGGCATGACAGGACATCATAGATCATGATAAAATAAAAGTTTTCAACATTCTATAAAAATATATACGTAACAAGTAAAATTATTTTCACGATTCACTTTGATTTTTTTTTACTTCAGCGTTTTCAAAGTATCTTCTTATTTTTTTTTAGTAAGATGAATAATTGTGATAATGAGCAGACATTATTATTAAAAATATTGTGAAAAAACATTAATTATTACTTACTGTTATTTGGAATCATCGTTGATAATTTAATTTTTGAACTATAAAAAAATCTTTTCAAGTATAAAATTAATAATTCAACCTGTATTTTGAAAAATTTGAGCAATTATTTTTGAATATTTTTCTTAACCTCAAATATCAAACGTGCATGATAGGAGAAAATACTTGTGGGCATACTTTGAAGTGATTTTGGGAATCCCTAGCTCTAACATATTGAACTCTTCTCTTGATTTTTTTCTTTTTTACCTCAATAAAAGATGATATGCATGAAACTTGAATATTAAAAAAATTATATTAATATTATTTTAGCAATTTTTCATTTTAAATTTGTAGTTTTCTCTCTAAATTTTAGTCAGTGGTAAATGAATCACAGAATTAAATCAGTAAGAATTTTCACTGATTCACAATGCAATTTCATTGATTCAAATAGCTGGAAATGGATTACTTATTGAAATCAGTGAAGATTTTCAGTTAAAATCAGTGATGTCTCACTGATAAAAATTTTAGAGAGTAGAACAAGAGGGTGTGATACGACATTTTTCATACTTTCTATTCATCATTTTCTGTTGAAAATTGAGATTTTTCATCTGCACAGCAATTTAAAGGAATATCTCAAAATATTAAATGAAATGCACTATAATCAGTAAAAAATATCCATTGTCCATCAATGTATTTAGGTTTTTTAAAAAAAATAATCGTTGATAGATCACAATGATACATTATTTGAATTCCTACTTTTAACCTGTATTTGAGAAAAAAAACACATCAGGTAAACAATTTTTTGCTTCTGTACTTACAATCTGACAGCATTATATTTATCTGATTCGTAACAAAAAAGGCTAATTCTTCATTAATTGGAAAAGTATGCTAGCTGTGATTATCCTTATATTATAGGTTCATAAGTAGGTACACAGGGATACAGGAACTCAAAGTGCACTGCTCTTAACTGTGTAATCCAAAAATATTTCTTTGTTCACTTTAACTTCCTGAAGGGTTAAACTTCATTATCACGCGTCAAACTTTCCAGGTTGATTTTCAAATGAATATCTATATCAGTATGAGTTTTCAGTTTTCAGTTTTCTGACTCCCAGTAATCATCTTTCTCCTACTTAAATGCAAGAAAAGTGGATGAAGTTAGAAGTAAGGAAAAGATTAGTTTTCAAATGAAATATAGAGTGAAAAAGGACTAGAAATAGAGTAAGAACAGGATCAATAATTTATTTTTATCTTAAGAAATATATCCTTAAGAACTTCAAGAACATCACAAAAATGTGTGGAACATTTCACACATCTGCTTTAGAAAAGAAAATTATCAAATAAATAAATAAAATGCATATAGTTTTTCAAAACAATAGTTTTCTGAAAAATAAGTAAATGATTTCTAAAAATATTTCCTACAAATTAATGTTGAATTCAATTCATCCTAAAGGTATCATAGTATGCTACTATAGTCGTACGCACAGGGGATGCGTTATCATAATTACTCATTCTCTGTTCTACATGTGTCTTTTTCACTCTCTTCTGAAAAATGTTGAAGAATATGCCCATATAAATATGAGCCATGACCATAGAATCATCAGTGCAAATCTTGATTTCAAAAGAAGAAGTCTATTGAGTGACTGAAAAATATTTTCAAAGATTTTAAAAAAGTTCAAGAGAAAGTCAGTATCTCTCTTCTAAAAGAAAGGAAAGTACAAAATAAATTATTTGCATTTTTGAACATATCCATATATAATTTCTTGAATTTGAATGCAATTTTTTCAATTTTTCACTTTGAATGGGAATTCAAAAAGTTTAATTTTCAATATAGCTAAAATTGAAAGGAAAGCTTTAAATGAAAAATAAAACATCAAAAAGTTCAATCATAATTAAACTTTTTTTTAAATTAAATTTTCTTTCAAAGTTTTCAAAAAATTTTCAAATAAATTAATTGCATTTGAAACATGTTTAAAATTTAATTTATTCAATTTAAATGAAATTTTTCTCAATTTTTTACTTCAAATAAAAATTGAAAAATTCTAATTTCCAATATAAATAAAATTGAGAGAAAAGCATTAAATCAAAAATAAAACATCAAAAAGTTTAATTATTAATTTATCTTAATTTTTAAATTGAATTTTCTTCTTTTTTCATTTTTTTAAATGAATTAATTGCATTTGAAACATTTCAAAATTTAATTTCTTCAATTTTAATGAAATTTTTTTTAATTTTTCACTTCAAATTAAAATTCTAAAATTTTAATTTCCTATATAAATGAAATTAAAAGAAAAGCATTAAATCAAAAATGAAACATTAAAAAGTTGAATTATTCATTGAACTTGATTTTTCAAATTAAATTTCCTTACAATTTTTTTTAAATTTTTCAATAAATTAATTACATTTGAAAAAATGCTCAAAAATTTAATTTCTTTAATTTAAATGAATTTTTTTTAATTTTTCACTTCAAATGAGAATTAAAAAATTTTAATTTTCAATATAAATGAAATTCAAAGAAAAGCATTCAATTCAAATGAAACTCTTAAAATGTTTATTGTTATTGATATTAAATATATATTTCAAATGAAACATTTCTTCAATTTTGAAATAAACTAATTACATTAAAATTTTTCAAAATTTAAATGAAATTTGAAGAATTTTAATTTCCAATAATAATAAAACGAAACAAATTTTCAATTAACATTAGAAAACTATTATTATTATTTAACTATAGACAATTAAACTTTAAAAAATTGTAATTATCAATTTGAATTATTTTATTTTTAACTAAAACATTTTTTCAAAGATTTTAAAAATTTTTTCAATTCAGTTAATTAGATTTAAAAAGAAAATTAATTTATTACTTCAATTCGAATGTAATTCTTTCAATTTTTCTATTTAAATGAAATTTTAATAAAATTGTAATTTTTAATTTAAATAAAATCTAAGAAATTTTAATTTACAATGTAAATTAAAATTTTTGAAAATTTTTTGAAACCTTTTTGAATAAGAACGATTAAAATTTTTTTATTTCCAGATGAACGAGGCTGAATATAGGAAGGTAACCTGCAGCGTCAAAGCTCCTGCAAAATGGTTTATAGTAGAGAGCACGGTGCAGGAGTTTGAAAAACATGCATCCTGGCCATAGCACAGAAGAAACTTCATTCGTTTCTTCACAAACGACTACTCCCCCAGAATACCGTAATGAACTTCAAAGGAATAAGAACAGTTATCCTATTCACCCAAGAAGGGTATTGATTCAAGAGATCCGGTTTTAGGATTGATGGTATTACGGTAAATACAAATTTTTTCAGAAATTTTACGTATGAAAAAAAAAATTACAATAAACATTCTAAAAAAAAATACTTTTTTTGTTCTAACAATTCATATGTGTTTTTTAATATTTAAGAACTTGGAATGAATTCAAATTGAACGGAAAATTTAAAAAAATATAATATGACTATCGTAATAGTAATAATACTATTCTTAAATAGAAAGACATTCTTTAATCATAACAAAAAATAATAATAATTTTTCAATTTTTTTGTTTCAGACTCGTGAAACCTATATCATCTTTGAAAAAAAACATCTGGATACCAGTGCAATGGTTTTTTTCAACCATTGGGTCTGACGAAATTAAGGGCTTTGCTAATCATGACGATTGCAGTCAAAGACTATAACTTCAATTGTCCTGAAATTGGACAATACGGCCAGGAAGGTTGTTCTGGTTGTTACGTCACATTTTGCGGTACAAGTGTTGAGGTACAAAAAGTAGGCTGCTACCACTCCTTCCAAAAAATAAATCGAGAGGACCTACCCCAACTAGTGAGAGATTTGTTCGAAAACAATTCTGAAGAAGATCACGGAATTGCAGCGGTGTTCGCGAAAAAACAAGAAAATGTTGTAATAGAAGAAACATGTGACGAAGAAATTACAGTGATTTATATTAAGGAAAAAGAAACAGATATGGATAAGAAGGTTGATCATTTTGATAAAAAAAATGAAGAAAATGCTGAAAAAAATGCCGAAAAAAAGATGCCAGATAAAAAGATGACGAAGACGAAAGTCGTGAAAAAAATATATTCAAAAAGAAAGTGTCAAGAAAAAAAATGCTGAAGAAAAAGGTGTCGAAGAAAAAGATGATGAAGATGAAAGTGATGCTGAAAAAGATGTTCAATAAGAGTGTAGAGAAAAAGGTGTTGAAGAAGAAGATGCTGTCTATCAGACTGTTGTAAAAGGAGGGATTGATCACGGCGAAGATGTTCGTGGATAAGAAGAAAGTGATTAAGAAAGAAAGTATTTGAGAAGTGAAAAGTGCCTTTTCTTTGCTACAGTGATTTTTTTAGAGGCTTTAGTCTTAACTAGATTAGAAAGTAAAAGGTGGCAGCACAAAGCTCAAGGTAATCGACATTTTTGAAAACGGTCTTATTGCATCAAAATCAAATGTACTCGTTGTCAACAAATTCATTTTGAAACTTTTTCTTAAATTTAAATTTTTTAATTACAGTTTTTTGACATTATAATAATTATAATTTATTTCTTTTCATTAATAATAGTTTTTTTTTTAAATTATTATTTTAATTCATTGAAAATAATAATTTTCTTTATTTTCATCTGATTTAACTTCTAAACTTACTTAAGTCACATTTTGGCGTGGAAATTAAACTTTTTGTTTTATCTTCTGTACCGCTACCTTTTGAGTACTCGTATTGTATATTCTAGAGATTTTCAAGCATTGAATAAAGTTTTTTTACTTGCTTCTCATTTAAAAAAAAAATGTTTTAATTGTAGTTATCTGTAGAGATATTTGTTTTGAAAAATATTATAATCCAGTGATGTTTTATTTTTACGAGTCGAGCAGGAGTAGGGATCTTAGGGACTCTAATTATAATATTTAGAAAATGTAGGAAAAAATTGTCAACAAAAACTTGTGAAAAAATATAACAAGTGAAATAATTCATAAAAAATAAGAAATAAATAAAAACTCACAAAAAGTAATTTCATTTTATTTGTTGAAATACGTATTAAGTCTTTTATTCTTTAACCTAATTTGAAATATTTTTTATACTTTTAAAATACAAAGGAAAAAGTATCAGAATGGAAACGCATGTAGTATTACTAATAACTTCTCAGATAATAGCTTATAATATATTTCAAACTAGGGTAACATTCTTATAGAGAACGCTTCTGATCAAGGTTTACTATTCTTCGCTCGACACTGTTTATAAAAAATCAGATTTTCTTTTCAATTTTTGACGTACTATTTTATGAAAGGAAATATTCAAGTAATCAAACCATTCTATCTATATACAGGTATCTACTCGCCTTATTTTGAGAAAAAAACATTCACATGTTATATATTACATTAAATGAAATTAGGAAAAACTAGTTTTTAACATATTTAAAAGAAAAATTTAGTATTGTTTTCAATAATTATGATAACTTTCATCATTGCAATTAGGAGTCAGTAAGTACAACTAGAATCATAAAACCAAAGCCGTATCTCTGAACATAATCCTGATGCTGCAGTGCGCAAACCACGTCACTGAAAATATGTGAGGCTCATCGAAATTTTATGTAATTTTAAATAATTTGTTCACTCTCCGATATCAATCAAAGTAGATAAATGGAATGAATTTTGAAAAATTTTACATTTGCTTGAAAAATTATTACATTCTTGAATCTTCAATAAACCGATAATTTTATTAAATTTAAGAAACAGTTTTTACATTCTCATCAGAGAAGATATTAGACTTGTGTAAAATTTGACCCCTCACCCCGTTTTTGGCAAATGTCCACGTTTTGAGACCACCTGAACCCGAAAAACTGGTTTTTTCGAATGTGTCTGTCTGTATGTATGTCTGTATGTATGTCTGTATGTCTGTATGTCTGTCTGTGAGCACAATTACTTTCGAAAGAATGAATCTATTGGATTGGCCTTTGGTACACTGTTTGAGTATCAAAAACTGAAGGCCAAATTCGTTAGTCAGCCATTTTGGATAAAAATTCAAAAAGTTAGAGCATTTTCAAAATTTTTGAGACAATTTTTTTCAAGATTTGAAAATTATATGTACGGTCATTCGTAGTACTCAAAAAATCGAACAATTTATCCCGATGACTTTTTTCGATAAAAAAAAAATTATGAGAGTTATAGCATTTTCAAAATTCAAAAAAAGAAAAGAAAATGAAAT
>JAUMHM010000005.1:52189727-52199899 GCA_032362435.1 Melikaiella ostensackeni
ACTAGTTACAGTTACCGTTACATCACGAAAAAATTAACCAGTTATCGTTATCGTCACCAAATTTAATTTTTACAAAACTTTATTCATAACTTTCTAGTGATAGTTGTTACACTTTTTAATAAAAGCCGTAGGTTCGTCATGGCCCACATTATATTTCTAAAACAAGCAATGTTTTAGAAAATTTTGAATTACAGTGTGGAAGAAAAATTTCAGCTTTCCTATTTTGGGCTATAAATCTCTTTGGTGCTGAAAATTAATTATTTCTTTTTAAAAGTGTTTCTTTAGATTTATCTAGTTACGACTTTCACTTCTAGAAGATTTACAATATTATAAGACCAACAACAAATTTTTTAGTAGACGTTGAATTTTCAACAAAATACATGATTTTGTAAATGAAAAATAGAAATATCCAACCATATAGTTTAATCTTTAACTAAACAATATAAATTTTAAACAAAAAATGGAATGGTGAAATTTTAATTTAAAAAAATGAATGTTTAACAAAAAAAAATGTTAACAAAATAGTTAATTTTTCAACGAAAGGGATGAATTTTCAACTAAAATGATGAATCTTCAAAACAAAGAACAAAAATTTTAACGAAGTAAATCAACTTTCAACCAAAAATGATGAATTCTCCATGAAAAAGATAATAGTTGAAATTTTAACTAAAAAAGATTTTCAGTTTGAATCAAATACAGTTGAATTCAATCAAAAAAGACGAACTTTCAACAAAGTGGGTAAATTTGAAACCAAAGAGATAAATTTTCAACGAAGAAGATAATTTTTTACCGAACAAGAACTTTTAACAAACTACATGCATTTTTTTCAATTGAAAAAATAATTTTAAACGAAAAAAGATGACTTCTTAACAAAAAATGTAACAGTTGATATGTCAACCAAAAAATATTTTTATTTTGAATTAAAAACAGATACATTCAAACAAAAAACAATTTTTCAACAAAATACTTGAATTTGCAGTCAAGACAGAAAAAAAATCAACCAGATTATTGAAGTTTCAAGCCAAAATGGCGAATTTTCAACAAAAAACTTGATTTTCAACCAAATTATAAAATTTCTATCCAAAAAAGTTAAATTCTTAATGAAAAGTGTAATATTTCAAATTTCAACCAAAAATGACGAATTTTCAACAAAATAGTTAAATTTGAAACCAAAGAGATAAATTTTTAACCAAGAACATAATTTTTCACCAAAAAAGACGAATTTTAAACAAAATATATGAATTTTCAACTAACGAAGATCAATTTTCAACTAAAAATGTCATATTTAAATTTTCAATTGAAAGAATTAATTTTCAACGAAAAAAGATGAATCCTCAACTAAAAGTGTAATAGTTCATAAATTCCAACCAAAAAAAAATTTAATTTTATATCAAAAACAGATTAATTCAACCAAAAAACTAATTTTCAACAAAACAGTTGAATTTTTAACCGAATGAAATGATTTTCTTTAAAAATTGTTCAATTTCGAAAAAAATTATTAAATTTTCAACCAAATAATAAAATTTTTAACCAAAAAAGAGGAATTTTCAACTAAAATAATAAGTAAAATAACTGGAATAGTTGAATTTCCGGTTTAAAAAAATGCATTATCAACCAAAGAGAAATGAATACTTAACCCTGAAATTATTTTCTTATTTCTTTCTAAGTGTTTTTATAGATTTTAGAAAATTTTGAATCCCAGGGTGGGACAAAAATTTCCATTTTTCTATATTGGGCTATATATTTCTATGGCTATCTGACTCCACAATTTGAATAGTGAAAATGAAAAAATAGTTGGAAAGGCAATAAAGTTGATTGATTGTCGTAAAAAAGACTTGTGATCTACGTTTCGAATGTAACTAAAAAAGTAACGGTTTTTATAGTTACTGTTACTGGAAAAAATGTAATGTAATGTAATG
The DNA here is from genome assembly GCA_032362435.1 of Melikaiella ostensackeni. Taxonomy (NCBI): domain Eukaryota; kingdom Metazoa; phylum Arthropoda; class Insecta; order Hymenoptera; family Cynipidae; genus Melikaiella; species Melikaiella ostensackeni. The sequence continues at coordinate 52,191,647 of JAUMHM010000005.1, forward strand.
TAATGTAAACTAATATAATCAATTCTCACAGCATCTTTTCATTGCAGGATGTAACTAGGTTTACACCTACAAAAGTTTACATCTATACGGTTCTTTTTTGAAAGGAGCCATACTTGGAATTTGGTGTCTTCACAAATAAATTATAACATCCATTTAATAAATACTTTCACTATGATAAAATACTAAAATTGCTTTTCTTTCTAGTTTGGAAACTGTTAGCTAACTGTCTGTATCTCTAATCTTCATTTTTAACGAAGTCTTTTTTTCTGAATCAAAATATTATTTTATCACATCAGCCCATATACATATACCTATACATCAAAGATTTCTTAAAAACTTTGACTTTATATTTCTGATAAAAAAAACCGTGAGATAATCGCTACAAACTATTTATTTAACAAAAATGTATCAATATTTACATTTTGTCATGCATTCTGTCGGGAGTAGCACCACGGCATAGGTGGCGCCGCTCTGTTGGTCACTGTCAACACATGGTACATTTTCAACTCACAGTTGTGGGGGGCTGGTGATTGCTGGGGGAAATTTACATAAAAATGTAAAAAAACGTTTGTGTAATTTTACACGCGTGCTGTAAATCCGTGATTCTTGTTTTACAGTCATTTACAACGACGCTGTAAAAATACTAAAAGATTGTGAAGTTACACGAATCTTGTGATTCCGCTGTTGCACGATTTCTGAACCATTTTGATGGTAGGACGCACGTCACGCAGCTCGTACCGCTAATGTTTTCTTATATCCTGATCATTTATTACAACCATATTACTTTTTCTATGTCATTTATGGTAATCTCGCAGGAATAGATGCATCCGGTATAAGCAAATGTTGGAAATTTGAAGCCGGTGTGGATTTTTAATGCGTTTTACAGTGAAAACATAACCTCAATGAAATACCACTTTTCCCAGTGTGTTTTACAACAGCAGTGGAATTTTACAACACAAACGTAAAATCTCCTATTTCGCGGGAATATTACACTTCAGAATTATGTTTACATTATTTTTGCAAATTTCCTATAGTAATCACTGGTATGTTTATCTCCTATGATCTTTGTGGTAAAGTTACATGAAACTTTTTACAGTGCGTGGCTTAAAATGCACCCGGGTGATAAAATCCACGTGGAAATTTACATGTTTTCTGTAACTTTTTCGATTCTTTTCTATGCAATTATTTATTAATTGAATTTTGGTACGCGGAGTCATATTCGCACGTTAATAAATTTAAATTTATTAGTGAATATGGTTAAAATTTAAACTTTGATAACTGAATTGCACACAGCACAATATGAAGTTAGAAATATTCAACATTTTATTTTAAAATAAAGGATTGGAAAGCATCACAAACTTTATATCCGAGTCTTCAAAATTGAAAAATTATTTTAAATTTAAGGTCTCAAAATTCGATAGATTCAAAATAAATCTTTGTAAATTGATAAAATACCCTGGCTTTCAATTTGAAGTTGTACAATTTTCGACGATTTAAATTTGAAAGTGGCCCATTCTGAATATTTGGATTTGAAATCATTTTTTTTAACGTTTTCAATTTTTTAACGGGAATATTTATATAATTTAATTAACTAATAATAAATTATAAAAATTCTATTGAATGTTACCTTTGGCCTGAGCCCAACCACGATAAAAAATATCAGTCGTTTTAGAAGTTATTTATAATTTCTTCAATCATTGAAATTTAAACAAATTTTGTATATCTTATTACAGAATTGAAAAAATTTATTCAATGTTGGCCTATCCAGAAACAAAGAATCGATTGGAAAATTTGTATCGGTCTGAAGTTTTAGTGAATCCGCAATCATAATTGGCCATTTCCGATAGCGATACCGATTCACTACGATTTCTAATTTAACGTTTTATTTATTGACCATCCATTTCACGGATATGCCTTATATTTGTTCAAAATAGAAATGCATAGCACAATCGGACACTCTGGTATCACTCTGTTTCACTCGACCGCTGATTTACAATTTTTAAATTTTGTATGAAATATGGGAGCATAACCTCAAGAATTTCAATCCGATTCAAAAATGTCGAAAAAGAATACAAAAATTTGTGTTCAATCGAAATTTTCTCATTTACGGCGTCTGAATCGGAGTTAGCACATAAAAATCATTTAAATGTTGAGTTTCGATTGAAATGCGTCATTTCGATTCAGCAGACGATCGTTCAATCTGCTTCCTTAAAAGAAACCCATTCACTGAAGCAATAATTCAATCGTTTCTTTTTTCCTGGCTATTTAACTGAAAACTGGTAGTGTCACAATTTCAAACTGAAGTGCACTTCTTTTCGAAAACAATAGACTTTTTAAATGACTGTGTGGTCCAAAGTCATACCTGATATTTGTTTTAACGAGAGGGTAACAAACCCTCAATTTGTGTGCTTTCCGTGAAAAAGAATTCCCCTAAGTTTCATACAAATCGGTTCATATTAAGACGTGCCACATTATCAACCCTGAAATTTTCACAAGATTAACGAGGAAAAAATAATTGTTCTCGGAAAAAATGCGATTCACTGTTCACGATTCAAAGTTAGCATGCTGGAAACTGTCAGCATGAATTATCATTTTTTGAGGAGTCTTCAACGAATAATTACTGCTAGAGTAATCTGAATCTACCTCCTCCTCAATCCTTCACCCCCCTTATGATGCCCCAAAACAATTTCATGTAAAATTAACACTCACGAGTACTGTTTTTTCTTTTGCTTGTCATTGTTGTTATTCCGCAAGTGACATGTTTTTAATAATTTATAAACTAATTACAATTGTTTAAATAATTCCCATTTGTTTGAATAATTTTTTATTCATTAAACAGTGTTGTTATATAACACGACTATGGTTTCATCGCTTTCTTGTATGTGTTTTGGAGAAGCAAAGTGAGTCCTTGTTGGTGGGGAAGTTGTTGCTTCACCGGCCTAGGCAGTGAAAGTGCACTTTACACTCATTATTTTGCCCCATGCGCACTGTTTTGCGCCCTACTTTTCCCTTTAAACTAGCTTCAAACTTGAGACATAATTTCATGAAAAAACGCGAAAATCATGCTCTCATTATATAAAGTATCGCGTGTATCGAAGAGACAGTCTTTTTACGGTCTCGCGTGTTTGTAATAATTCACGCTCGGCAGTAAAAAGACTACTTTGCCTCCTTGGTACACGGTATACTATTTTACGTTTAATCAGACAATCATTGGCAAGCGAGCACTAATTTTTTTCATACATTTTTCGATTGTTTAAACAATTGATTATTATTTAGTTGTAACTTATTCTGGAAAAGAGGTAGGTAACTCTATTTTTTTTAAAATTTTGTTAACTATGACGCTTATTATTGAATATTTAGGTCGTTCAAGTGTTACATTAACATTTTAGTAAATTCTTATTTATTTAAACAGTTTTTTCTCCAATAAATCTTGAAAATTCACTTTTTCCCACGATTAATGCAGCATTTTGTCGTTTGAGTTACAAGTAAATCATATTACAGTGTTTAAATAATTGGAATCAATAAAAATATAATTTTATTCATTTTCACTAGACCCTAAAGCCTAATTTTTATCAGTAACCTCAAACGAAATTCGAAAACGTTTGCAAAAAAATGAGTGCTCTTGACTATAAGTAACTATTCAATGATCGTAAAAAAGTACCTTTTAATAAGTAAAAGTTGGTTGTAAAAGAAATTTATTTAAACAAAATAAAACTGTTCAAACAGTCGTAATTTAGTAAATAAATTATTAAAAACATGTCACTTATGGAATAACAACAATTTATGACACAAAAAAAACAGTGCTCATGTGTGTAAATTTTACGCGAATTTGTTAGTTTTGGTTTTTTGGGGCATTTTTGGGACCCTATGAGATAGGATGGGGGGTTTAAAAATAAAATTAATCTAATATTAATTATTCGTTGAATACTCTTCAGTAAATATTAAGAAACTCCAGCATGCTAATTTTAAACCCTGAACCGTGAATGTAAATGGGGGGGAGGGGAATCTATGCCTTTTTCTTAAAGGTTGACTTTTTGGATCACTCTAGACTGGAAGCATTTTCGTTTTGTGAATGACCTGTGTGAGTCTTAATTGCCAATTTTGAAAACATTTTTGTCTACTTAATTGGGGACCAAAATATTGTAACTTTAATTTAACCAATTCCAGAAAATAATTCCATTAACCCTGCCTCATTTAAAAGGAATTCAGTCTAATGAATTTACAGGCATTTTCGAGTACCATAATGGGAACTCTTACAACACATTCGATTATGCAAGGTGTAGGAGTTGGAGAATCGACTGCAACTCCCTTAGCGGCTGCAATTACATGGATTTTGAAAGATGGAACTGGAATGATCGGACGCATCGCGTTTACCTGGTGCAAAGGGTATTAATAATCTTCTTAATATTACTCTCAAATATGTATTTTATTTTCTAAATTACACTATATTAGAAAGTTTCTTCTACTTCAGTGTATTAAATGACAATTGACCCGCACTCCAGGCTGTAGATCGATTTAACTGCCTTAAAAATGTTGATCATTCTTTTCTTGAAAGTATTATAATCGAAAATCAATAAATCTTGAACAACTGAAAATTTGTAAACATGTTGAAGCGCTTAAGCACATTTCAATTTATTTTTGTTAAATTTTTAGGAGCGTTCTCGATGCTCAATGCAAACAATGGCGACTCTTTGCAGACGTTATTAACGATATAGCAATGGGAATAGAATTAGTCGTTCCTTACTTTTCTCAGTATTCTATGATAATACTGTGTGCATCAACAGGCATGAAATCGATCGTCGGAGTCGCTGGAGGAGCAACAAGAGCCGCGATAACGCAGCATCAGGTTAAATGTTAAATATTTTATCTTTTAAATGACCATATTAATATGGTGAATACATATATGTTTGAACTCTCTATTTACACAATAATTAAAAGAAGCGGGTGAATTTCACGTAATTCAGTTTGTGCAATTGGCAATTATTTTTCAATTCGTGATGCAACACTACCACCGGTAATCAACGGTACACTTATTTTTCAACAGTTGATTAAATTATTTACTTTTACTTCTTCAAAGCGGAAACTTTGTAGTGATGGCGATTTCCAGTTTTATGATTTGTATGATATTTTAAACAAATGCATGTGTGACGCGCTTTTCTTTTCGCTGGAATATGTGGAGATTGCGTATGTAGATAAAATGATGAAATTTGGTAGACTTATTCTATCCTTGAATATCGAAAAATAAACGCAAGGATTTTTCGAAGGTTTATTCAGAAAAAAATATTGCTGAAATAAAAATGAATCGATTGACATATGGTAGTAATAATATGCATTCTCTAAGGGGTAATCCCTAAATTGCGTAAGGCTTTTAGGGGCGAGGGGGGATCAGTGAAATCTCACGCCCATGTTAAAATTACATACACTTATTGTAGAAATAAGGAGGGAGGGGGTCTAAATTTCCAAAAATAACCCACTTATGTAATTTATGGATGACCCCTGAGAAATAATAAAATTTGATTAATTTACAATTTTGAAAGAAATCATTAATTTAAAGAAAATGATTTAATCATTGCATAAACAGCTAGTTTATAATATTATATTAACAAATTTTCCCAAATTAATGTAATAATAAAAGTCCAAACTTGGTTCAAAAACTTGGTTTAAAAAATACTTCTATTTTATTTTTATTTCACACTTATGCTATATATTATATTATATATGATATATTATAATACACTGAAAATCCCATAAGAGTCCGACTTTGGTTCTTGCCTAAAATGGCCTTGGACACATGGCGGAGCGACTCCAATGTCAACAATCAGGGCCGTATGAACTATTTCCAGTAGGAATACATAATATTAATTCACTTCATTTTGTACGAATGTAGATTTTTGTTATAAACTGCCCGCTTTGTTAGTACGGTACCGGACGAGTTTGCTGGCTCTAGAGTGCCGCTCTCTGTACCTCTTCTATCCCTGACCGTCGAACGAAATTCTCGGAATGACACATTGCGGATTGACTCTTATGGGATTTTCAGTGTATTTTCTTTCAAAGTGAGAGCCATTGAAATTGAACAATTTTCATCTTCAACCTTTCAAACTTAACAAATTTCGATAATCAAATCAGACACTTTTAATATTGTGCAATTTAAAATTGGAAATTTGAAAAAAAATTGTAATTTCACAAATAATAACCTTTTAGTTTACTTTTTCTGTGTTGAGTATAAATGTCTTAAAGTGTTAATGATTTTTACTATGATAGCAATTCTATTAAGAATATATATATATATATATATTCTTCGTAATTTCCACGGAAATTTGGTGTCCTCAATAAACGCGTTGTGGATTTTAACTATGAAAGCATGTTTTCAGCCAACAAATTTTTTGGGTAAATCTTGAGCTGACAAACGGTTGGTAAGCTGAAAGGCTGTTGACTATTCTATACATTTACCATTACACTAATACAGTTGTTATATTGCACCTTAAATCTTAACACGATAGGTCTTTCTAAATACCTTTCGTGACGGTTAGTCTCCTTTTGATTCCCTATGCCTATGCCTTCGGCATGGATTCCCTCCTACAGCTAACTCAGTTCTTTGGTGGCCAAATACAAGGAAGCCTTCCTATTGACACTGGTCAAATAATAGGAAGCAAGACTCGACCACCGAGTTTGTCGGGAAAGTGGGAAACTGTCCGGACCTTCGCTTCTTTCCCAGGGGGTACATTAATCCTTGACCTTTTTTTATCCTCAAACTTAGTTGTTAAGAGCCTTCCTTTGGGACTAGACTAGACCTCCAAAAGAAACAAAAATATGTTGTAAACATTAGAAGTGATTGAATTCAGGTCAAGAACGGAAAGCATTCAAAACACGTTTTAGAACTTTCAGGCTTATTTTGAATAGGTAACAGTAATTTCCATTTTAACGATATACTTATAAAATTTTCAATGTGTATTAAATAATTACGAAATACAAATAAATAAGTGACACAATAAAAATGATTTTAAGCTTTCTTTAATAAATGAAAACCCTGATGTTCTTTATAAAAAATCTGCTCGCCATCATGATTCAGATAATTTGTTGAAACTATATTAAAATTTATTTGGTCGATCCTTGTTACTTAAAAAATAGAACATAGAAGTGCACTCAAGTTACGGAAACGAACAAGTAGTAAGAGAAGCGAGGAGAGAAGTGGACCTCGCGAAATGAAAACTATAGGTTGGATAAGTATTTATTCACAAACGAAAAAAAAATGACTAACAGAATTTTCTGTAATCATTACAGAATTTTTTGGCATTTTTAAAAGTTACGGACGTAAGTATAAGGACATCATGAAATTTTTCTTTAAATCTTACAAGAATTTTCGGTAAATCATATAGGATTTTCTGTTAATCATACATATGAACTTAAATACAGTAAAATGTTTCAGAATTTTATCATAGTCGTTTTCTTTAATTCAAACTTTACTCGAATACAGATAAATTTTTACTTTAATTGAAGTTCAGTTCTACACTGTTAGTAATTTCTATAGCGATTCTACTATAAATGTAATGGAAGCAATATATTCATACTAATTAGTAAATTTACTATACATGTTTAGTACTCTAAACTTTAAGAAAATGATAGTTTCTTGTGATGTAGGTTAATCTTTGCAACTTATTTGAAATAAAAAGATCAGAATGCAAAACGTTTACTAAAATATATCAATCAGGATTGAAATATGATGTGTAGATGAAACTTTTGCCGAAAAAAGCGAGCTAAAGGTGAAAATTCCAGATAGGAAAAATAATGTTCTGAGTTGGTTTTGTATTTCTTTGATTTATTAGATTATTGCGTTACTAATAATAAATTCAGTTGAAATTATCAGAAATGAAAGTTGCATATTATTGTTCAATTATGAAAATTACTCGATCTGTAAATTATAAAATTCGTAAATTGAATTCTAAAAATTATTACTACAGATTTCACCACACATGTGTTGTACTTTAAGGTTACTATTCCGGGAATGTAAATTTACCATACAAAAGTATAGTAAAAGTGTGGTAAAATTACAAACATTTTTACCAATGTAAATTTAGGTTTAATACAATTTTTAGGTGTAACAATTTCAAGTAGTATTCTTTTTAACCGTGTAGCCTCTTTATTGACTTGAAGGCCAAAGTAAGGTAGGTAAACCTGCAAGTACCACCATGCCCAAACTTTATATGCCCTATGCTAAAATTAAGGGCTCATTTAGTACCCAAAAGCCAAATTTTG
>JAUMHM010000005.1:52207750-52223317 GCA_032362435.1 Melikaiella ostensackeni
AATAAATTATTCTAATGATAATATCTTGAGTATTATTTTAGTATCCGACTTGACCTTCACATCACCGATTGAGCTGAAACTTTCCAGAAAACTTCTTTGAACCTTAATCAACAACTTTCTCACTGGAAGTTTTGCGTTGCTTCAAATTCACTCGATAAACAAAGCGCTTGAAGGGTAAAATTAATGATTTTTGCAAAGTCTCAACAAAAAATTAACAACTTTTTTTGTATTAAAATATTTACGCTTTTCTTCTTCAAATAGTTTTAGAAGACTTAAACACGTAATTCAGTATCAATAAAATCGAAAACTTCTGAAAATTGGCTAAGCTAGCGTGAAATGAAGTGCAAAAAGATTGAAATTTTTTGTATTCGAAAAACTTATTTTTTACTAATTACTTCAAAAAACTACAACACCCTCAAATTTTTACAAAAGAAAGAGAGATGCGCCTTGAAATTCGCGGCAAGTATTAGTCTAAAATTGAAATTTAAACGATTTTTAAAATTGACTTTTAGGACAATACTTTTCAGACTAAATTCACGCGTATCCCCTTTTGATCGGGAGCGGTTCAAATGTGTTTATTTGGTTAGTCATATGAAATGGAGTGCCCCACCTGTATTGATTTAAATAACACCACACTTTAAAGGAAATTTTTGACAACTTTTCGATATAAATCAACGTCATTAGCTTTAGGAGTTAAAAAATAATAACTTCGTCAACATTTTTTTCAAAAAACCGGGAAAATACGTGTCGTGTAATTTCCCTTAAAAAGAACGCATAGTTTTTCGAAAAAGACTCAGTGGGATTATTTCGTATTTGGCGACTAATAAATTTTTAATAAGCATTGATTTACAATATTCCATGATCATATAACTTATTAAACTCCTTTTGTCAACTATTTGTCACCTAGTTTTAAAAAAATCACATTCTTAACGCCAATAGGTGTACTGTGATGACTATAGTACTTAGAAGCCTGGAAATTTAGCTTATTGCTAGAAAATAAGTTAATTTAAATTAAATTAATTAAATAATTAATTATTATTATATTAATTAAATAAATTAATTAAAAATAAATTTGATCGTGAGGTTCTTCCAAGAATTTCTACGATTTTGTGCATGGTACAAATCGACAGCACTTAATATGAAATTTATACGTTAAGGAAAATTTGATGTAATTAACAGTTGGTATTACTACACGTTTTTGAAAAAAATTACAAAGCAAATAATTTTTTTTGAGGCGTAAATTAGAACAGAATTATTGCATGTTGTCCATGTTAATAAGACAATGTAGTAATTCCGGTTTCGCGCACCTTTGACTTTAACACAGTTGTCGAGTAAGATACGGAAATAAAATTTTAATTTTAATTTTATATAGGCATGGACGCCACGTTGCCTTTCTGGTACGTGGTAAACGTCAAATTAATTTTTAAAATAAATTTCCTGAATTTTCGATGGATTCCCGAAGTTTTTCAAAATTTTCTATACAGTATTTAGGGGAAAAATTCGCTAACTTTAAGGCGAATTTCTTAACTTTTGCAAAAATTCCCCTACTGTGTTATACGAAAAATTCTCTAACTTTTAAGTAACTTACCAAGTTTTTTCGAAAATTTTCCCTACGAAATGTTAGGGAAGATTTCTGAAATGTTAGGGTTATTAGCGTCCCGAACATTTTCCGGAAAATTCCCGAAAAATTTCTTAAAGTCAATGTGACAGTTTATTAGGATACGCCTGTTTGATATTTTATAAAATTATCTTTTCACTTGGAGCAATATGAGGTTGTTCTCCATGCATGGAAATGCTTGGAGCAATGATTAACCTTGCACTTTAGATTGAACGGAGTGTATTTTAAAAAGGGAGATGCAAAATTTTAAAATCAGTAATTTTTAATGACATAGTTCCAAGATTCTAATTTGAGAATACTTCATTTTGAAACGAAGTTTGGAATTGTCTAATTTTTAATGCTTTAAGTTTGAATTCATTAATTTTTAAAGCTTTCAGTTTTATTAGAAGTCATATAATTTTCAACGTTTTCAGAATGATCACACTATGCAGGCTAAAAATTTAAAAATTTTCAATTTTGAACAGTGAAAATGGCAATGAATTTTTTCTTATACAAAAATCTCATTTTTTAGTTTAGAAAAATCTATTCAATCTCTTTGAATGTCACTTGATACTACATGGTAATATAATAGATAGCTGATGATAATTTGTATCATCTTTAAAACTTTTATAGTCCCAGTTTGCAATTCAGTTTTGAATGCTCAATTCTGAAATAGTTTAATTTTTAAAAACTGATTTGAAAATTAATTGTTCAGCTTCAAAAGCTTGAATTTGAAGGTAATTGTTTTGAAGATTCTTAATTTTTAAATCCTTAATCAGGAAAGTTACAAACTTCTGAATGTATAATTTTGTTATGTTAGTCCTGTTGCCCAGATAAAAATAATTTAAAATGTGTAATTTTTAATGCTTTTTTAGAATTATTAAAATTTTACGGGCATCATTTTTGAAGTTGTTCATTTTTGGAGGTTTCCAATTTCAATTTGCACAATGTGGCTACTTGTTTGAAATTGTCGTTGGAACACATAATTACCGAGGGGAAGGGTTAAAATGAAGGTAAAAAATAAATTAGACTTTTTACGAATTCCAGTTATTGCAAATTAAAAATAAATTATTAGCAACAATCATTAGCACCAATTATTGCTTAGGTTAAAAAATCGGCATATTATTATGACTCTTTTGATATCAATTAAAGAAATTTTGTTCTCACTACAGTTTCGATAGGGTTCATGTCCTTTCTATTGTACATAAGCTTTTTTGATTGATATTAAGAGAGTCATAAATCGTTGAAAAGTGTCTAAAAGAAAAAATCTAGGCTTTTTCTTCAGACAAAAATATGAAGAAAAGTACCCTAAATTCAAAAAAGTCTAATTTATTTTCGATTTTTACTTTTGAAGGTCAAATATTTTTATTTCAAACAATGCTATCGATTGATGGGAAGGTTATACAAAACCCTATCGAAACTGTAGTAGAAAAAAAATGTTATTGGTATTAACAGAGTTATAAATCACCAAAATAGGTGGTAGTTGAGAAATAATGTCCCATACATTAAAGGGCTTTTAATTTTCAATTTTACATTATTAAAAGTTTCATAAATTTATAAATTTAAATTTAAAAAAAAAATTCTCAAGTACTTTAAATTCAGAAGACTTCTGAAGCTTTGATTTTGTAGTTAAGTATGTAATATCTAAATTGAAAGACTTTTCAAGTTTGAAAGTTTCAATTTTTTGATTTTATTGTACTGGAAAAATGTTTGTTAACTCAATCTGTGCCAAACATCTTTTCCGACGATTTTCAAGTGTAATTCACTTCGTCATAGCTTATCAACTGGTTAAATTATTCAACTCGTTAAAAAAATTTGTTAAACTCTTATTATTCAAAAATTTGTTATTATGGATGTTTAAATTGTTAATTTTTTTATTATTAGAAAATAAAAACTCAGGAACATGGACACGTGGCTTGCGGGCGTCAGTTAATAATAATATTATAATAATAAAGTAAGATAGTCTTTTTGTCCACAATGAAGCTCCTATTTTTCTTCTCGCTTTTCGCGTGTTTTTGTCTTGCGAATTTTTCTGTCAGCCAATTTACCACGGAAAGTGAAAATTACTTCTTTAGAAATAACTCATGCCTTAAAGAGCTAAAATAGTAACTTTAATAGCCATTTTTTCAGAATCAGGAAGTCCTAGACTAATTTAGAGGCCAAATTTAAAATTGGCAATATATTCAACTTCAATATAATGTGAAATAATTTTCAGATATTTTCTTGTTTCTCAAATGATCCTCTTAGACTACCGACTTGAAAATTGTTTATTTTTACGTTCAATTTTCGTTGGGTGGCAGCCCGTCTTTAAAAGGGCGCGCCCTTATAAAGACACCGCACGGCTAGCTTGAACCAATTTTGACTGAAAAGTGTTTGCCTACCCCAGTTTTTTCTGAATATGTGTTGAGAATGCCTTCAGATTATTTTAAGCCGTGAATGAAAGAAAATCGTTGGGCCCCTTTTTAGGAAATCTTAATTTTTAATTTTTTGTGGGGTTATTAAGTACATTTCCGTTGAAATCATTGCACATTAAATGTTCATTGGTACAAATCCTTTAGTTAGATAACCTAAAAAAGGATCTAATTTCTCATGTCCTGTTAGTTTCTTGCATTGTGTCCTGGAAATCACCCTTCAATTGAATTTTATTAGGCATAAAGTTTTTCCGAAATAACTTGTGTCTGTTGCATTCATATAAAAAATGTGACGATATTGATAAAAGTACATACATTTTCCAGCAAAACTACAAAATATTGAGTGTCCTATCTTTATTATTTCGCGAAAAGTTGACTCGAAAAGCGTGCCGAAATTTGATCAATTTTTGTCAAAGGGCACGCCTTTCGAGACAATATTTCGCGAAATGTTAAAGGTAGGACACAATCTTACAATATTTTGTAGCAAGTTTCATTTAAAAAGAACAAGAAATAGAATTATTCACGAAAACTAAAATTTAATTTTTTTTCGGCTAATTTTTCAATAAAAAAACACTTCTGGAAGTCATATTTTTTGAACAGTTCGAGATAAAACAGTAATTTTTTTCTCATCTTACAGTGGATTTTGTGCGCTTTAATTCTTGCTTTGTCTGTTTAGGCATGCAATGCCCTGAGAAGGAGCAGTTTAAAAAACTGCCTTCTTGCACCCGTTTTAAAAGGCTTTAAAAAGGCTTCTGAAGTCACATGATGTTTAACTATTAGAGGCTTTTTTGGATGCTAAACTAAATTTAACGATTTGGGCTATTCGTACCAAAAATTTTATGAGCAATTGAAAAAATTTACAGCAGTCAAATAAGTTAATATAAAATTTGTTGGTGTTTTGCATGGGCTTTAGGGTCGAATAATTAAAAAAGCTGTGTTTTCTAAACCAACTTATTTAAATCCAGTCAATTTTTTTAATTGTCACAGCAATGCTTTTAATTACACCTCTACACCTTTTAAACTTATAGCGACGGACTGGAAGGCACCCGTGTGACTGGTCGCAGAAATACATTCAGTTACACTCCTAATCCTTTCCGATTTTTCGTGCGGGGACGGAAAGCCACCCCTGAGTCGTCTTAGAAAAGGGTTCAACGATTTTTTTCATCTATGACTCAAAATACTCGGGAGGCATCCCTAAAACATATTCAGAAAAAAACTGGAATGGGCAAGCACTTTTATTGGTTCAAGCTTGCCGTGAGCGTGCAGATGGAGAACAATTTTTTTTACATTTTCTCTATATTTTTCCTATATCCTAAATGTATTCATCTAAAACAATGAAAAAGGTTCATCTCTCCAGGTGATTCCTGTCCAAAGTTCTACCATTTTGGAATGAAAAAAATACATTTGTTCCCACTGTGAGACTGATAGAGACTAACCAAACACGAACTTTAGGTTTAATCTCACAAAAGAATACAAGCTCTAAATTGCTTCCAGCTTGATGACCTTCGAGAACTCGTGCGTGGTCAGCAAACAGATATACAAAGGCTGATGCTGGAAGCTGTTATAACAATTGAGGTCCATGCGCGTGACGTTCTGTATAATCTGATTAAAGAAAATGTGGTGAATGTTAATGACTTTGCCTGGATATCGCAATTAAGATATTATTGGGTAGACGAGTCTGATTTGAAGGTGCGAGCAGTTAATGCTGAATTTCCTTATGGGTAATTATATTTTGCACCCTTTTTATAAAATTAACATTAATTTCCTCATGTCTTTCTAGTAAACAAAAAAACATGAACTAAGAAATAATGTAGTGCCTTCTAAATTACATTTCGATTTCGAAATTTTCGTCAGTATACAGGAAAGTCTAGTTTCAACCATCTTTTACTGTAACGTGCATGCCCTCTTAAAATATCATCGTTTTTGAGTTTCCCAGTACAGTTTTTCTTAAACCTTGGCTTAAAAATAGCTCATCCTTACAGTTTTATTTGCTTAAACGCTTTAATTGAAAAAATGCGCAAATTATTTAGATTCTTTAAAACAAGCTCACTCTTTTAGGAAATGTTTCCAAAATTTTTGAAATTAGACTACCTTAGGTAAAATATTGAATCGCAAGTCATAAGTAAAAAGGGATCTGTATTATCATCGAGTTTGATAACAACCGATCATGAGAGATTTTTTCACAATACCGTTAAACTGGAATCAACTGTACCGATCTAAGGTTAATCCCTGAAATTCGAAAATTTTAACGTCATTCCAGACTACATGGAGTTATAAATTTATTTTTTGAAAAATTATCTGTTTTTGTAAAAGCGGCAATGAAACTCAGGTTAATGGAATTAGACAACAATCATATAACGTTTTTACAGCCGATGCTTTAGTTGAGGAATTAATTTTTGAAAAAAGTTATCCAGTTTCGATTGATCAGAATTGTGTATAGCACTTTGATTGTATTTTTCTTTCCTGCCGCAGAACTTTTGTATTATCATTGATATCTAAATATTATTAAAGTGCATAATATTAATATTAAGAATTAATAATATTAACAGATACGAGTATCTTGGGAATAATGGAAGATTGGTAATCACGCCACTAACAGATAGGTGTTACTTGACCCTTACTGGAGCATTACATTTAAAATTTGGAGGTGCTCCAGCCGGTCCTGCTGGAACCGGAAAAACCGAAACAGTCAAAGACCTGGGAAAAGCATTTGCAATACAATGCGTGGTTTTCAATTGTTCAGATCAACTAGATTTTATGTCCATGGGCAAGTTCTTCAAAGGATTAGCCAGGTAATATTAATAATATTTTTGATATATAACATTGAAGAATTGTAAAGTTATTCAGGAAATTCGCACTCGTGAGTAATTTTAAATTCAGTTACATTGCAATGAATCTGGGATCCAACAATCCATTACATCAAAAAGGAATAGAGTTATGAACGGATGCGAAAACACTCTACATGATAAATGGATACTGCTACCGGGGTTTTCAACCTACTCTTCATTTAAGTGAATCGTGGCTCTTTATAGACCGAATCCATTTTAAGTTAGGCAGATTCTATACTTCAAGTTGCAGAATATCTCACAGCGACGAAATATGTTGATTTTCAGAGGAAATTAGGCAATTTATTTAAAAACATAATAAGTCTATATTTTCACGAAAAACCCACACGCATATTTTTTTGCCAATTTTTTGATGAATTTTTCTCTTTATAAGGAAAATATCCTGTGAGTTATATGATGGCTAAACCATTCTTATGGCCAGGAGATTTTTTCTATGAAACTGTCATATGGCCGTGACTAATTGTAAATATTTATATATGAATAATGTGATATTGTACATTAAAATATTCTTGTACTAATATTCCCATATTGAGACATATGGAGGGAAAGAGCGATGGAATCTTGTGCGTGGAAAGGGGGGCCAGTGCCGTAACGAGGGTATGGCGACCGAGGCAAGCGCCCAGGGTGCAAGCCGCGATGCAAGCACAAGAGGGCGCAGGCCAGGCGGGAAAAAAATTATTTATGTTCAATAAAGGGCGTATTTAATTACTTTTGAGCAGGGCGTCAAAATTTTCCGTTACGGCACTGAGGGGGGCTCCTCAAGAACAATTACACAGCCATAATTTATCTATTAACAAATACATAGAAAGGAGCCAGGCTTGCTTTTGCTGAATCTTCTCTTCTCCAGGTCTAACTTCAGTCATTGCCGCGACAACTTCATGCAATTTCCTTTTGTTTAACAACTCAATTTGAGTCCTTTTTGATGTTTTTCTAATCTAAAAATTTTTTCAAATTTATACCTTCCTGGGAAACCCTAAACCATCCTGGATTTCTCGGAAATGCGTTTTAGCCTTCGCAGGAACGCAGGGTCTCAAAATTCCTCAAAGAATATGTTTGAGTGACCTGGTGAATTCTCTGGAGTACCCGGGTTGACGTAGATCTCATAATTATGACTTTTAGATGCCTTCGGAGGGTTAACGCCTAAATGTCTCCGAAGAATGTTAAAAATCGATCTGATGAGCCATCTGGAGAATCCGGACTATCCTTGCCTTTTTGGAAATGCGTTTTAGCCTTCGCAGGAACGCAGGAACTCAAAATTTCTCGAAGAATATGTGTAAGTGACCTGGTAGATTCTCTGCAGCACCTGGACAGTCGTAATTAAAATAATTACGGCTTTCAGATACCTTCGGACGGCAAATGTAAAATATGGTACCTCTGAAAAGTGTTAAGAATCGTTTCGTCACACGAAAATGTAACATAACTAAAAGAAACGTGTTATTTTGTTTTGTTTCGTTCGGATTCCTGGTTAAAACAACCAGATATTTTGTTGTCCACATAATAACCATATTCTATGCTTAATTCAACAAAAATTTTGTTGATTGAACCAAGTCATTTTCTGAGAACAGATCCGTCACCCGTAACCACAGTAGATCTGCCGTCTTTACTGATCATCCTACACAAATATGGGTGCATATTAGCAACAATTATAAATCAATTTTCGTTATAAAAATTAAATCAAGTGCCTAGTCTGGATGAAAGTAGCATCCAGGTAAAAGCTAATGCCGAATTGAATAAAGTTGTTGAAGAGGTCGGTAATTTATCTCCTAAATTTATTAAGAAGAAAGCAAAAAACATCCATAAAAGCAATAAATCAGTAAATCCACTGGTACTAACAGGTCCAACAGTCTAGTACCCCCACAATCGAAATTCTCGAATTTCTTCGTATCAGAATTTTGGGCTTTTTTTGGGCTGTATTGCTGATTTTTGGGCTCCGCTACTTTTTTTGAAAATTCAAATTTCAAGTGGAGGTGCTGGCTTGACTCAAGCTAGCACCTCCACTATATGAAAATTAGAAAAAAATAAAAATAAAAAACGACAAAATTTTTGGCTTTTTTTGAGCCCTTGAACGCACAACAAACAATTTCCAAAAACCACTCCTACTAACCATAAAACTACCCCCTATGTAAAAACTCAAACTCGGAAAAAACAAAGTACACCAAACATTTGGGCTTATTTTGGACTCTCGAATGCACGAAATATTTTTTTTTAAACCACCCCCTATGTTCAAAAAACCAACCCCCTGCTAAAAATAAAATCTGCAAAAAACCAAGTGCATCAAAATGTTGGGCTTATTCTGGACTCTCGAATGCACCAAAAAAAAATTTTCAAAAGCCACCCCTATGTTCAAAAAACCACCTACTTAGTAAAAACTCAAACCTCGAAAAAACCAAATAGAAAGTAGTGTTGAGCTTTTCTAAGGCTCTTGAATGCTTGAATTTTTTTTGCAAAAATCACCCCTACGTCTAAAAAATCAAACATTTATCTATAAATTCGGATTTGAATTTTCAAGAAGCCTGAAAATCAGAGACACTATTGACACTGTTGAATTCTCGAAAATGTTATTTTTTGAGAAAGTCTCATTTGCTTGTTAACCAGGGGCTGTTTTTTAACGTTAAGGGTTGGAGCCCAAAAATCGGTGTTGGTTTTTTCGAAGATCCCACAAATCAAAAACTCTATTTGCACTGTAAAATTCTGAAGGAGATTATTTTTTGTCAGAGTCTAATTTGCGGGATAACAAGGGTTTGCTTCTTAACGTCAAGGGTCAAAACCGAAAAATTGGTTAAGTATTTTTGAAAAGCCCAAAAATCAGAGACCCTATTTACACTGTAAAATTCTCGAAAAGATTATTTTTTGAGAAAGTCTTATTTGCGTGTTAACCAGGGGCTGTTTTTTAACGTTAAGGGTTGGAGCCCAAAAATCGGTGTTGGTATTTTTGAAAAGCCCAAAAATCAGAGACTCTATTTACACTGTAAAATTCTGGAAAAGATTATTTTTTGGACGAATCTTATCTACCGGTTAACCAGGGGTTGTTTCTTAACGTTAAGGGTTAGAGCCTGAAAATCGGTGCTGGTATTTTTGAAGAGTTCAAAAATCAGAGACTCTATTTACACTGTAAAATTCTCGAAAAGATTATTTTTTGAGAAAGTCTTATCTGCGGGTAAACCAGGGGTTGTTTTTTAAAGTTAAGGGGTTGGAGCCCAAAAATCGGTGTTGGTATTTTTGAAGAGCCCAAAAATTAGAGACTCTATTTAAACTGTAAAATTCTCGAAAAAATTATTTTCTGAGGAAGTCTTATCTGCGGGTTAGCCAGAAGTTGCTTTTTAACATTGAGAGTAAAAGCCCAAAAATCAGTGCTTGTATTTTTGGAAAGCCCAAACATCAGAGACTCTGTTAACATTGAAAATTTCTGAAAAAAATACTTTCCAGCAAAGTGATATTTATGTGGTACAGAGGGGATGCTTTTTGGCGTTAAGGGCTGGAGCCCAAGTGGCAAATTTGGTATTTCTATGGAGCAAAAACGATGCCCACAAATTAGGCGTGATCCATTTTTCAAAATATTGAATTGTCATGTAAGAGATGAGTTTTAAACGTTAGGGTTGTTTTTTTATGATTGAATTTCAGGGGATTCAGGAGCCTAAGAAAAGCCCGAAAATGGCTCCTCGAAAATATAAACTTCAATTTTTGAGCTCCAACCGTTCACGTTAAAAAACAACCCCTTGATACCACGCAGATGTGACTTCGCCAAAAAATAATCTTTTTCAGAATTTTTCTATGTACATAGAGTCTCTGATTTTTCGGCTTTTGAAAAATACCAACAGCGATTTTTGGGCTCTAACCCTTTACGTTGAAAAACAACCGCTTGATACCACGCAGATAAGACTTTGTCAAAAAATAATCTTTTTGAGAATTTCACAGTGTAAATAGAGTCTCTGATTTTTGGGCTGCTCAAAAATACCAACTTTAATTTTTGTGCTCCAACCCTTATGGCTAAAAAATACCCCCATTGTACGAGGCAGATATAACTTTGTCAAAAAATAATCTTTTTCTGAATTTTTCAATGTTAGCAGAATCTCTGATGTTAGGGCTCTCCAAAAATACAAGCACTGATTATTGGGCTCCAACCCTTAACGTTAAGAAGCAACTCCTGGTTAACCCGCAGATAAGACTTTCTTAAAAACTAATCTTTTTCAGAATTTTACAGTGTAAATAGTCTCTGATTTTTGGGCTCTTCAAAAATATCATCACCGATTTTTGGGCTTCAACCCATAACGTTAAAAAAAACAGCCTCCGGTTTACACGCAAATAAGACTTTCTCAAAAAATAATCTTTTCGACAATTTTAAAGTGTCAATAGTGTCTCTGATTTTTGGGCTTCTTAAAAATTCAAATTCAAATTTAGAGACAAGTGTTTGAATTTCAAGACGTAGGGGTGGTATTTACAAAAAAAGAATCAAGCATTCAAGAGCCTAAAAAAAGCTCAACACTACTTTCTATTTTATTTTCTTCATGTTTGAGTTTTCAATAAGGGGGTGGTTTTTTTGAACAGAGGAGTGGCTTTTGAAAAAAAATTTTTGGTGCATTCGAGAGCCCAGAATAAACCCAACATTTTGATGCGCTTTGTTTTTTGCAGATTTTATTTCTATCAGGGGGTTGGTTTTTTGCACATAGGGGGTGGTTTAAAAAAAAAAAAATTTCGTGCATCCGAGAGCCAAAAATAAGCCCAAAATTTTGGAGTACTTTGTTTTTTCCGAGTTTGAGTTTTCACAGAGGGGGTACTTTTATTGCTAGTAGGGGTGGTTTTTGGAAATTGTTTGTTGGTGCGTTCAAGAGCCCAAAAAGCCCAAAATTCTGTCGTTTATTTTTATTTTTTTTTAATTTGAAATTTGAATTTTCCAAAAAAGTAGTCGAGCCCAAAAATCGTCAATACAGCCCAAAAAAAGCCCAAAAAAGCCCAAAATTCTGATACAAAGAAATTTGAGAATTTTGATTGTGGAGGTGCTAGCTTGCTGGACCTGAATTTGTTTCAAATCAGACAGGCGGTGCAACTCCGAGTGACAGAATCATTCACTTTCTAAATATACTGTTTTTCAAAAGAAATAAGACGACACATATTTTTACC
The DNA here is from genome assembly GCA_032362435.1 of Melikaiella ostensackeni. Taxonomy (NCBI): domain Eukaryota; kingdom Metazoa; phylum Arthropoda; class Insecta; order Hymenoptera; family Cynipidae; genus Melikaiella; species Melikaiella ostensackeni. The sequence goes on from JAUMHM010000005.1 coordinate 52,219,723, forward strand.
CTTTTAAAAAAAATATACAATATACCTCATAAGATTTAGAAAAGAGAACTCAAATATCTTGATCAGTTCGAAGTCATAAAGGTTTAAAGAAAACATTTGTGTCTCCTTTAAAACAAACCTAAAAGTTCAAATAAATATGGCTTCGTGAAAATGATTTTTTTTCTCAAAACGGTTAAATAAGTGTCGTCTTATTTCCTTTGAAAAACAACATATTTAAGAAGCGAATGATTCTGTGACATGAAGTTGCACTGCCTGTCTGATTTGAAATGAATTTAATCATGACCTTTATCTTCTTTATTATTTTGAGGGATTTCCTACATTTTCCAAATCCGGCAAGAAATTTGGAAAAAGTAAAAAACGAAATCTTAATAAAATAGCTCGTAACGTTTTGATCCGAATTCGAAGTACTTTTTAAAATTATATTTATTTCTCACATTTCCATAGATTTTGAATATTTAAATTTACAAAAAATCCACCCCTATCAGGTATCCCTTACCGCCTGCAGCCGGATTTATGATGAAAACGCTCAAATTCGCTTGAAATATAGGTCAAGGGAAAGGAAAACTGCAGAAAACCTTTTCCGAGCGCAGCTGGCTCCCGACAGTAGAGTTTGGATGGAGACGCTCGATACCAGAAAATTTCCAAATTCATCCTCTGCGTACAAAACGCGACTAAGCTGCGTCTTCCACTTATGCCTAGTCAGAGACTGTTGATCGGCGATCGGACGGGGAATATCCGATTCGTAGGCGCAACGGCAATTCATGTCCTACACCTAAAATTTGACCATCTTCAAGCGTTATTACCTCCTGTTCATGGCTTATATAATGTTGTATGATCTGTCGGCCAAAAAGATCAAATATTGGATGAACAAAATTGTTATGGTCGCGCCATCCAACGAGAAAATTAAGTTGTCCTACAAAAGATATACCCATTTGGGCGTTGATGAGAAGATTTTCTATATCTTCTGGTGTACCCTGAACTACGTGGGCGTTTGTCCTGTCGACGTAGAGAGCTGAAACATCGAGATAAAGTTTCTATGCAAATAAATCTTGCGGTTATCAAATATAGATATTATATATTGGAGGTGTGTCAATGAAAGGAACTTCTTAACCTCTTTCAACCACAATCATAATACTTTCTCGAAAAATAAATAAAATATGTGAGCTTCGGGATAAACTGAAAATGTATGAAAATTAAATACCAAAGGTCTTGCCGGTAAGGAAAGTACTAGATTAGACAGTCATTGTAGGGGTAAAAACAGAAAATTGAAGATACTAGTCAAAGAAAGCAAGGATAAAATCAAACCGGGAGATAAAAAAATTCCAGACGATTTTGTGGGAGAGAAGAAATTATTTTGGAAATGGGTTAAGAAGATTAGGATAAGAAGTACTAGCACTGAGGTAGTCGGAATTGAGAATGCTTGTGGTGAAATGGTATGGGATTCGGACAAAGTGAAAGACTGTTCAAAATATTTTATCAAGAATTTGTAGGGAGGTCAAGCTATGGAGCATAACAAACTTCAGATTGAAAAGGGTACGTTAGACAATCCCGTTGTATACGTAGCGGGAGAAGAATCGATATCGACGACATTATATCCGTGATTGAGAAACTAAAGAATGATGAGATTGCTGTTGTGGATGGTATCACCGCTGAAATGCTTAACAGCGGTGGCGGATATTTGTTTGTGTGGCTGAGCGAATTTATGAATATGTGTGCTGTGAATGGTGAAGTTCCAAGTGATTATGGGAAGGCGATTATCATCGCACTCTACAAGGGAAAGAGTGGTAAAGGCGACTGTACGAATTACAGAACAATTAGCCGACTAAGTATCGCAGGCAAAATTTTTACGAAAATACTTATTGGGAAGGTCATGGGAATAACTAAGGTGAGGATCTGGGAAGTCCAATGTGGACTTATGCCAGGGACACCATGTGCGGATCACATATTTGGCTTCAGACAGATCGTAGAAAAAAGTTTGGGAGTAAACAAAAGACTTTTATGTGCATTTGTTGATCTGGAAAAAGCTTTCGATAAGATGAGTAGATCTGAACTTTGGGGAGTTCTGAAAGTGTATGAAGTGAATGGTTAGCTTCTAAAAGCAATACAAGTAATATATTCATTCATTGCTTCATGATAATAATAATGATAATAATAATAATAATAATAGCAATAATAATAATAAACATAATAAAAAGCCTCGGTGGCTCAGATGGTTGAGCGCTCGGACTTCCCACTAGAGGTCTGAGTTCGATCCCTGAGCTGGTACCTCTGGAAATTTTTCCATGTACTTTTACCGAGGTTCTGGTGGTTCGGATTCCACCTTAAGCTGTAGGTCCCCCCATCATGCACTTGGCTGCAACCCAGCCCATGAATGGTGGGGTAAAAATTATACCAGACTACCCAATATGTCAAATTATGCATGTCACTCTCATCAGATCACTTGCTTGCATTACCAAAATACCTCCGTGATTGATGATATAAACTGAGATAGCCCCGTGCAATACATTCAGTTTGGTACAAATATCCAACTCAAAAAGTGCCTTCGACATATTGGGCTATAACCATCTTAAGTCTAGGATATAATTTCTCTTCTAATAATGATAATAATAAATTTATACTATTTCCGAATGAAAATTATTAAAAATAGTACCATTTGCAAGTAAAAGCCATAAAATTAAAACAGTTTCATTTTGAGGCCATCTAACAACGAATATTTTAAAATTGAACATGTTCAGAACAAAAGTGTACTTATTGAAAATAAAAACTTTCAAAATTAAACACTCCTACGTTTCGGGCAATCAGAATTCGACAAATTTGAAGAGAAGCACTCAAAATTGTTCACCAATTCCTAACAACGTCAATTTCATTTTTTACAAAATTCGGGGATTGCAATTTGAGAATATCACTAATGAGGCTTTTGTAAAAATTAGAAATTGTACAAATTTTAATTTAACCATGAAAAACCTATAATTAATTTTTGTACATTCTCACCATATGAAAAGATGTTAGTTGGTTAGCCATATTTCAAACAAAAATTCGAAAAGTTAGAGCATATTCAAAATTTTGAAAACCTTTTTGAGATTTGAAACTTATATTATAAAGCGACTTTCACTTTTATTGCATTATTTTAAAAGCAGATTTCATCTAAATCACAATCAAAGTATCCAATTATTATAGCTGCAGAATCATTTCTCTTTTCTCTGTCAACAATGCACATTTTTATGCCTTTTAATCGAGATAGAGCAAACGTACCAGTTTTGGGCCTCCCTTAGCATTTTAGTGACAGTAATTCCAAGACAACTTTTGAAACTCAGGAATAAAGAAGAACATTTGCAATAAGTGTCATCTTAAACTATAAGGAAATTAAAATATTATAAACAAGCCCACCTACCATCAGAATAGTTACAAAAAATTAATAATTATTCTACAGTATCTATTTTGCGACACTTGTAACCAATTAATTTACACAACACTTTTCCAACTTTTCAATCAGAGATGCATAAATCGCAAAAGTGCTTTTTTTTATAAAAGTGTAACAAATTTTTTTTGAAACGCGGGATCAATTCTCGACCTTACGATAACGTCACCCTGGCGA
>JAUMHM010000005.1:52334598-52347346 GCA_032362435.1 Melikaiella ostensackeni
ATTAAAAATAAACGATTGGCAAAAAAATTCTAATAGGAAAAAGTTTCATTTCCTTATTCTCTACAATTCTACATTTTTAAAAAATTGATATTTCGATTTTGAACATTTTTTCTTTTTGAGACGATCGGACAATACTTTTACGCGTTTTCGAGCGTCGGGCTGGTTATTGCATCCGGCGGCTCAAATGCACGAAATAGAGGGCGTCAAATTTGCCAGAAGTCAGTTTTTGCTCTTTTTCAACTGAAAAAAAAAAAATTTCTTACCATCGCGGTAATTTAAAAGTTGTAGAGCAGGAAAAAACCTTTTTAATTGAATTGAATCTACGAAATAGCTAATTTCTTGAAATAATTTATTATTAATGTAATATTACAAGTTTATACTTTGTAATTTTAAATAGACCCTATATATTTTCAAATATCAAGTAAGTTTAATCATTCTGTCATTTCGTCCTGATGAACTCACTACGTTGATGCAAAAAAAACTTCATTACAAGGAAGTGTGTCGATTACTTAATTTCAAAGAAAGAAGTAAAAATGAATATCACGAATTTTTCAATTTTTCGATTTCTTCTATATCGAGAAAATAACTTGATATTAGAAATTAAATACACCGTATCTCCGAAACAGTACGTCGTAGGAAAAAAAATATATTCATCGTACAGATCTTTTCCTGCTCTACAACTTTTAAATTACCGCAATGGTAAAATTTTTTTCTCCTGTTGAAAAAAAACAAAAACTGATTTTCGGTAACTTTGGAGCCCTCTATTTCGTGCATTTGTGGTTAAAGCGCAGCGACTGCATTAGATAATTTGTAGATAATACTGTCCTCCACATTTTTTGTTTGAAAATTTTTTCTCTGTAACATGTCGTTCTCACGGAAAATCAAATCCAAAAACATTTTGAGTTTTATCAAGACGCATAAGGAGGGGGGGGGGGGGTCCGACTTTTTGGTCTTAGGTTATTCAAATGCCCCGGTAACGATTTATAAGTTAAAATAGCTGCGAATATGTTTTTTCTCAAAAAAAAAAGACAAATTTAATGTACTTGTCAAGAATATGACCTGATATTTAGAGATTCAAAGCGCCGTTTCTCAAAAACGGTGCATCGCAAGAAAATAACTTTCTCATTGTTTTCAAAGGCTTTTTCCTGCTCTACAATTTTTTCTATCTGTTCGACCGTAAACATTTTTTTTCGGGTTGAAAAAGAGCAAAAACTGATTTTCGGCAACTTTGGAGTCCTCTATTTTGTGCATTTTTCGTTGTAGCGCAGCGACTACATAAGATAATTTGTAGATAATAAAGTCCTCTACAATTTTTGTTTGAAAAATTTTTCTCTTCGACTTACCGTTCTCAACGAAAGTCAAATTCAAAAACTTTTTGACTTTTTTCAAAACTCCAAAGGCGGGGGGGGGGCGTCCCGAGAATTGGGTTTCGTGCTATTCACATGCCCCACTAACGATTTATGAAATAAAATAGCTTCGGTCACTTTTTCCCCACAAAAATGACAGATTTACTGTACTATACCGGAAGACTTCGTTTTATCTGGGTAGATCAATCGCAGTCTTCCGATAGTGATATGGAGATGCAATTTTTTTTGTTGGTGTTTCCCGGCATGAAATACAAGTAATTGGTGAGATAAAATATGAGGTCTTGGTGTTTAGAGGAAAGCTAGAATTTTTTTAAATTAAATTTTTGCTTTAAATTTAATAAATTTGTATAAACGACAGTTTTCGATAGTGATATGGGGATGAAATTTTTTGGGGAGTTTCGCGACGTGAAATGCAAGTAATTAGTGAGATAAAATGGAATGTTGGAATTTTTTTCAGTCAGTCTTCCGATAGTCAGACTTTTGATAGGGATATTCTTTCGATAGGGGCAGTCCTTCGATAGGGATATTGGGATGAATTTTTTAGCTGTCATCCGACATTAAATACAAGTAACTTGTGAAATAAAATCCGAAAACCGAGCGTTTAGAGGGAAATTAGAATTTCTTAAATTCTAATTCATTTTTCAAATTTAATAAACTGGTTTAAATGACAGTCTTTCGATAGTTGTCCAACATCAAATACAAGTAATATATTAAATAAAATCCAGGAACCGAGAGTTTAGAGGAAAACTAAAACTTTTTTAATTAAAACACATTTTTTTTATTGAATAAATTTGTCTAAATAGCAGTCTTCTTATAGGGATACTGGGATGAAACTTTCTTTGCTGTTGTTTGACATCAAATACAAGTAATTTGTGAAAATAAATGTGAGAATCGAGCGTTTAGGGGAAAATTAGAATTGAAAAAATGTTATACATCAGATTGCGTGGATGGCTAAAACGTAGTTATCATAGCGTGATTATCCTCTAAAATAATTTATCACTTTATTTTGTTGCTAAAAAATTTATTTCCGCAATTTAAAAAAAAATTATATTTTCATTTATATTGCCGTACAAACTAAAAAGATACGTGAGTGACATTTTCATGGAAAATGAGTTTTTGGTATCATTGGATTCATAAGAAAAAGCTGCATTTTGCTGCATATATAAAGTTAACAATTATCAATGTTTATTGCAAAAAACGGCTGTTTAAAAATGAGCTAAGACGAAAAAGTTGAGAAATACAACAGAAAAAGATACGCAAAGCATTTTGCGGGTCCTAAAATTTGTAAAAGGCATCTAATACGTCTTCAAAATACAAATGAAAAAGATCACAAAGTACTTTGTGTACTTGTCTTTGTGTCTTTTTTTTTCTTGTAAAAGTGACCAAGTGAGGAGTGAATTTACAAACGAAAAAAAATCGTTTGCCCTTACGTATGTTTTTGCATAGTAAAATACTGCCGTACAAGTTAAAAGGACACTCATGTCTGTTCAGTTTCGAACGTAGAAAATCAACGAGAACGATTTTGTCTCGAAAAAGTATTATGATATTAATTTTTTATAAATGTTTCAACATCATTCATATAAATTGATGAATATTTTTCCCAATCTGTAAAAAAATTTACATTTTTCGTTATTTGCACTAACAAAATCGACATGCGGTTGTTCGTAGAGAAAAATACAGGGGGGAAAAGCCGCGAGTCGACACGCGGCTTTTTTATCTGCAAAATAGCTCGACCTCCATTGTATTGAAGACGGAGCCATCACGCTTTTAAAAATGAAAAAGACCGCGAGTTGACATACGGTCTTCTGAGTTGTATTGTCATACCGGGTGTTAGAGGCCAAATACAACTTTTTAGTGACTTGAGGTTTTATCCTGCAGAGAATTACAAGTTTCAGTCGCAAAAAATTTGTTATTTAATAAAATCTATTCGTTTTTCAGAATTCTCGTTTGCGTAGATAGATGCAGTTTTCTTTTGCGAATCGATTGATGTGAAAATCTCATTTTTGTCAAAAATGTGACATAAGTGTCTTTTTAACTTGTACGGCAGAATAGCTCAAGCACTGATCTGAAATCCAACAGAAATAAGTCCCGGCTAAATTCGGTTATGCACTAACGACGATGATTCAGGAAAGTTCGGATTAGCTGCCGAACACACTGTGTCCCGTACGTATGTTTTGGTATTGCATTTCGAGGCTGTGCTCGAGTTCTTTGACAAGGGGATCATATGCAAGTGACTTTATGTTCTTTTTGCCTTGTATTCGCGACTTTTTGTGATTAGTGAAAACCCGCAAGTCCATTTTTTAATAGAATTTGTTTAAAAAATCAATTTTTCATTGCAAAATATGAAAGAGCACATTATTTGTAACCAAAAACTAAATCTAGATTAATCAAAGTTTTATTCGATATGAGAGATCTTTGGGCAAACAGTTTTTCTCGATTTTCTCAATTCGACTGAGATTGGACTTATGTATCTTTTTAGTTTGTACGGCAGTATAAACGTTGCGAACTTCAGCGACATAGCTTTTAAATTTAAATATATATATATAATAGTAACTTTCAATCAATTCATGTAAAATATAAGAAAACAAGTGACTTTTGTGAAACGAGAAATAGAAGTAGACAAAATCCTCTAAGAAGAATAATTTGTCCAATACCTGCACGGAAATGCGACTTTAGAGGCTCGTTGACAGACGGCGAAATGATCGATTCCTCGTTCGATGACGTGTCTGTGGGAGAAACTTAAATTTTCACAGTTGTGGGAAAAGTAAGTGAAAGAAGTGAATTTTGCGTGGAGTAAAAGCAATTCGATAGTAAAGCCGTCTGACGTGAGCTACGGATACCGCGTTGACAAAGTGAAACAAAACCTGCAAATTGAAGTTGATAATCCGTCAATCGATTCACGAATCTTTAACTTCGTTTTCTCTGAAATCGCTTCAGACCCGCATTTCCCGCCTGTGGTAATTGGACAAAATACGATAAAAAGTATAGAAAAAAATGTCTAAGTAGATTTTATGCTTTAAAAAGGCACTTGGGCCTCAAAAGCTATGATTCTACTTCTTACCTTTGTCCGAGGTGAACGTTAGCCGCCAGGATATAATAAAAGTGTCTTCTTTTCATCATAGTAATTAACGCTGTCCTCGGGGGAAGTCAGAAAATTCATTATGTTTTTTAGGAGGCCGAAATATTTCTTTTCAAGCTATGAAATCTCCCAAGGGAATTTCCTCTATTTCAAATGCCCCAAAATAAGGATTATAATCTCTTCTTAAGATAAGATATAAGCGTGAATATTTTCAGTATCCTTTCTTTTAAGCTCAATGAATCTAATTACTATATAATTATTTTGTTAAATTTATATACAAAAAAACGTCTTTCAACAAAAATACCTGCTTTGTGGAGAATCGAAGTTATTTTTATATCTTTTAAATGTAGGAATGGCTTAATTTTATTTTTGGGCCTAAATTTAGTTACTCAGGGTAGACTGGGCCTGAAACAAACAAATTTTGAATTTCTTTGGTGCTCATGGCTGATATAGTGCATTTTAGTGTTGCCGTCGAGCGAGAAATGTCAAGCATCAAAACAAGAAGAGACAAGACGAGACATACCTGCCGCCTTGAATTTCTTGTCTTGGATCTGGGCCGAAAATGCCAAAGACCCTTCTTGGGCTTGTCTCGCAGGCTTGAGTTTCCATGACCACATGTGCGAACTCCTACCACTCAATGAAAATCCAAGACTTAAGCCTTCAAGACGAGCCCGAGAGGAGGCATTCGCTTTTCAAGGCCTTGAATTTTTGGCCGCCTTGATTTGTCTCGAAATTCGAGGTCTCGAGTTATCCTGCCTTGCTTTTCTCGATCTCCGCTTCAACATTTATCGTCTTAAACGGCATCACTAGTGCATTTTGACGAGAAAATTAACTGTGCTAAATTTTAATTTGATTTCTTGAGTTCTAGCGGTCGCTCAAGAGCCCTAAAGTTTCATCTACAAGAAAAAGATGGCCCATAAATTCCATGAGCCCAATTTTGTGCCTAGGATGATTTAAATAAATATTGAATAACAAAAAGTGTGTTAGGTAAGAAATTTACATGGATCCGAACGAAACTTCCATTTCATTGCGTTACTGGTCGTCTTTACACCGGCGAGCGGAAGGCCAGGTACGCATGCATAGAATGGATGGGAGAAGCGAAACGGCGAAATGACAGTAACGAAATGGAATGAATGTTTCATTCGGATCCCTGGAAATATATGTACACTCATCTCCCGTTACTGTGCCAGTCTCGGGTCTGGTCGGCACAGTGACGAGGGCTAATAAAATCTAGTTTAAACCGGATTTAAAGCGACGAGTTCGTGAACACTCAGGATCGCATCTATAGTGTCTGAACCCGACACACGTACAAAAGTATATGCGCAGAGAGTCGCGATATAAATAACTTCTAACACGTCGCTGAGTGTCCGAGCGAAGACCTTGAGTATTCGGCGTCAAGGGACGCTCATGGGGGGAGACAGAAGCATTCAAGCGTGAAGAATCGAGAAGCCGGCACAGAAACGGGCGGCACAGTTACGGGAGATGAGTGTATCTTCAAAATAAACTATAAACAATAGAGAAATTTGCAGCTATGGTGAATCCCTTATCTGTCGACTTGAAGGGGATGAGCAATCCATTGCACGCTGTAAATTCTCCTTGGTGGACCATAACTCTGGATCTTCCTTGATAATACTGCAGCTTCACATACCTGAATTTTCTCAAGAAAGATCCATGCATGTACGTGATCCACCATAGAGGACTTTCAGCGTGCATATGGAGTTACTCGTCACCTTCGAGTCGTAAATGATACGGCAGATAGGGGATTCACTTTGGCCAAAGTAATAAATAATAGGAGAGCGGCGCCTAATGCGGCGCACTCGCATCTCGCATTTAACAAAATTGAAGCATTCTCGAAGGACTGTGGATACTAATTGAATCTATTTATGTATCCATTATACCGGAGAAAAACTTTTAATATTTAAAGTAACCGTTTGGTATTTATTTTAAAACGTTTAGTCAAGTCACTTTTTGACGTTTTGTATTTATTATTACAGCGCACCTTATTTTACTGAAATGGGTGCTACTATTAAAAAGTCCTGTTTGATTTGCTATTACTAGATTAACGTTATAATTTAATTCTAATGTAATTTTTGCCATATATAAAGTAAATCTAAGATATCGAAGTAAATGTGATATGTTTTGCTACAAAATAGTCGCGTAAATTATTCTTTAAATTCAGAGCTATATTTAGGTGCGCCACATTAGGCGCCGCTTCCCTATTCTCACTAAAAAGGAAAAAAAAATCAGGCGTTAGTTGAAACAGTACGAGCTCATATGAAACAATTTCTGAAAGCGAATAAAAGATAGAATATGAAAGATAAGCAATTGCTATAAATATAAATTTCTCTATTTTTTATTTCTAAAATACATGAATATATTTAGTTCACACATGCATGAAAATGCCACTTTACTATGGCTGTAGAGCGTGAAGAAAGTTGCCGTTTACAACCCACAAGCCTCAAAGTAATCTTCGTCAGCTGCTCTACGAGAATCAGCGCCATCGGACTGGATAAATAGTTAACTAATGATGTACTGTCAGCAATACAAAGTAATGCGCATGCACGGAGGGTGCTTTGACGCTCATGGGTTGTAAACATCAACTTTCTTCTCACTCTACAGACATATAAGTGACTGCGCCTCGCGCAGCAAATTTCACACTCGTTAGTAAAGGCCAATTCACCTTCCTCGTCACACAATATACTATTCTTGCCCAGTACACTTTTTGTTAATCAATAGTTATTTAAATCATCCTAGCCACAAAATTAAACACCCGTAAAAATAAGTCATTTGTTTCTTATTTATGAAACATTAGGGCTCTTAAGACATAAGTCCCGAAGAAATTCAAAAAAAGTTTTAGTTTGGACAATTATATTTGACTTGGAATAATATTGCGATTGTAAGTCCGGTCCTCGCCCGATATGTAATTAGGTTTCACACTTTTAGACATGAAAAAAAAATCACCAAATATCCTGTACGTGGTCCTGGGACAGTTTGAAGAGTCTCTGTCGCTCTTTCTATTGTGTTGATGAATTTAATATTTTGTGTGAAAAAATTCATTTTCTTAAACTGAGCAATGCAGCGAGAGCAGACGTCAGCAGACAAATACCGAGGAGTGTGACGAAGGCACAAGCATTCTTGAGACAAATTTGCAAAGTGAGAATACAGATAGGCAGTGACCGTAAATTTACCAGACTTACAAAACTTTTTACGAAAATGACCGTATTTACGGTAAAGGTGGAAAGCAAAAATTAATTCAAGTGGAAGAGTCCATTTTGCAAAAAAAATTGGATGAAATATTATTGGATCATTAAAGAACTTGAAAAGTGTTGATTCGTGAGCAAATATAAGGGACGTGTGCACCATTTCCTAATATTACGGAATCTCTGAATGTGAGTTCGAACCTGAGTACACGCGCACTGCGCCTTTTATCTATACGCTGCTGGTCCTTCACGCTTGGTTGAACACCGTCTCTTGCCCCGCGAGCTGAGAAACTGCGTGGGCCAGCAGTCGGCCAGCAGTTCTAGGAAGGGGTAAACCGGATGGGCTTATACGGGGGTTCGAGTGTATTACTTTTGCGGTGAATACGGTATTATCGGTAAGAAATAGAAGAAATTCAGTAATTTACGGAACAAGGCCGGTCAGCGCCTATTTCTAACTGAGAAAAAGTCGTTGATTTTCCAGATCATTCAAAGAGACTTCCGAGTTTATGATAAATTGATACCGAATATTGAAATCATTTTCGCAAATAGTACAAAATATCCAGGCAGGGGGCGCTCCGTGCAAAAAGCTCTGGCAACTAACAACAATTCACGGTCCTTCTGCCACATTGTTTTTTTTGCTCTATTTCGCGCAATAGATCGCGACATTCACGTTTATTATCATAAAATTGGGAGTCTTCAAATGTTCTGGCAAAAAAGCGAATGCATCTCAGGTGTCGAGAGTTGTGCGTAAAGAAATAAGTTTGTAAATGTATCTCGAGGACGCTTGTGCCAGCTATCCTCTCCTTCTCGACATTCGTCTACCTCTCGTTGAATTCCCCGTTTCAAAAAATTAGTATTTTCCCACAAAATATTCATTCCCTTAGTAGCTTAGTACAAGAAGGTACTAAAAGTGAGAAATCAAATTATATATGAGGCCAGGACCGTAATCACAAGCGCAAAAAAAGTCCCATTCCGCTTATTCAATACCCTTCAAGCCACTATCGGGGCTTTTAAACTGAGAGAAGACTTTCATAAGGCTGTGTCTACTCGGCTCACAATTCAGGACGACTAAAAATTTTGCAACATTTTGTCTAGTCATCCCGAATCACATTTCGTGTGCAAATGGGGTTACAGGCAAAATCTTTCAATAATGTAGGTATTTACACCTAAAACATGCCCTTAAGGCGTAATGTTTCGTGGATTTGCATTAGGACTTCCAAGAAACAAAATATGATTTTTCGAGAATCTTCATTTATTTGTCGAATGTGGCATTAGTATACATTATATGCTTTTTTTGGCTGTGGTGGAGGTTGCTCTCACAACCTTGATTGCGAATTGCGGTATTAAATTGTATCCAGGATAAGCAGTAGGACTCCATTCATTTGACATTCTAAGATTCATAAGAAGTTGCAACCATGCCCAATATTCTCGTGCTTAATGTTTCGCTATATTTGACATATTATTATTAGTGCAAATTGGTATTTTTGCTTTACATTGTTAGAAAAATATGGCAGAATTGTTATTTATAATTAAAGTGTAACATACGAGTGGAGCTTTTTCCAAAATTTACTCTAAATATTATAATTTTATCCCGAGTACAGATGCTTGTAGGTTAGGTTTGTTAATTATTCACTTAAGGCTGACTGGGCGCGGAACAAAAAAATGTCGAATTATGTAAGGGTGCTCAAATCTTCACTAAGTTTCAGGGTACCGGGTTTTGAAAAAAAGAAACAGATTTGCAAAGTTTTTTTGGAGCCCGGAAGGGACATTTAGGTTGCAGGTTGCTATAAGGTTCCGATGAAAGTAAAGGACGCATGCTAAAAATTTAACATTTTTAAAAAGATATCTATGTTGCTACAAGACCTGGAAGACCTGGAAAAGTCATGGAAATTTTAAAAAGTGACTGGTCAACCTGGAAAAGTCATGGATTTTTGAAAAAAATGACTGGAACTTTTTTAATTGTTTCTATTTCAAAGTCTTAATAATTTTTTTTATAGCGAATTCTATATTTGAAAATTGATACGAAGTGATTTTTTTACATGCAAACGATTTGAACGAGCGCGGGAAGATGGCAGCAAGATTACGATGTTGGCAACATTGTGGTATCATCTACATAGTCGCTTAGATTTGGTTAGGTCGAATTTGCTAAAAAAGTTGACCTGGAATTTTTTCAGAATTAGACCTGGAAAATCTGGAAAATTCATGGAATTTTGAAGCCAGACTCTTGTAGCAACCCTGGATATGAGGGACTCAGACGCCCAAGAGTTCTAGATATGTCACTAGGACTCCAGGCTCTGCGACCTCTTATGGAGAAAGTTTGGCGGGAATTTTCAAATTTGAATAAGAAAACTAAGTTGCAATTTTGAACACCCATTTGATTGCTCACAAGTACCGATAATTGGGAAATACGATTGTGTTTCATGATTGGCAATAAAAAGAGGGATTAATTTTTTCTCATAACAAACATGGGTTTGGAGGAAAAAGTGTTCTGCAAATCATAAAGAATAATTCATCTTTTTAGCAAAGTGGGATTTCCTGACACAAAAAGAATAAATAATTGCCGATTTACTTGCAGATTTTGTAATAATAAATAGCAATGAATAATTATTATAAATTATTATTTATTATTAAATAAGCTGAAAGTAACCAATTATTTATTGTTTTTGTGTAAACAGATCCCACTCTGCTAAAAAGATGAATCATTTTTTTATGCTATGCAGAAGTCTTTTCTCTTCCAAACTCATGCTTATTATAACAAAAAACTTATCTCTTTTTTTATTGAGAATATTTATAAAATAAAATTGTATTTCCAAATCATGATACTTGTAAACAATTAAATGAATCTTAAAAATTGCAGCTCAGATTTCTTATTGACATTTGACAGATTCTCACTAAACTCTCGCCGTAAGAGGTCGCATAATCTGGAGTCTCGAGTCCCAATGCCGTATTCTAACTTGATACATTCTTGGGCGTCCAGGTTTCTCACGTCTCTTTAAAAATGGTAAATTTTTCGCGTCTTTCAAAATTGTGTTGTTTGAGTGCAAACTGATGCATAATACGAAATTGAAGCATTTTAAGAGAGCACTCATTGCTGCGGGTGCAGTACTGTGTCATTCTTCTCCCGAAAAATGGTAAGTTTTATTATTGTCTCCTCTTTTACCAATTCTGGCTTACACTTTGATATCATTGTCGGGGTACTTCTGCGCCATGTCACTGCACTTATTCAATCTCGCATTTTCGCGCACATATTTTACTGATATCGGTACCGTATAGAGCATCTCCACATCCTGCAACCTAATACCCCTTCCCGGCTCCAAAAAACCTTACAAATCTGCTTTTCTTTCCTGAAAACCTGGTACCCTGAAACTTAGTAGAGATTTGAGTAACTCTACAGATTTCGACATATTTTTGTACCTCGCTCCATCAATCTTAATTGAACTTTTTTACTTAAATTACAGTTAATTTTTTTGTCTTAAAGAAAATATCATGTTTTATTATTTATAATCGAAAGTTACTGCCAAATTTATTTGTAATTTGTGTAAAGTGGAATATTCTGACTTTTGTAACAAATTAATAACACGACTGTATATTAAATTTAATATACAAATGTTTCAATGGTGACTACATGTACTTCAGTTTTCAAAATTTAATATATACCTATGTATAATTGATATAATTGGTAAAAGAACCTGACTTTCATTTTGGGTGACTAACTGCTTATAGGAGGTTAATTCCTTTTTTAAATTGAATTGAGTATCAAATAAAAGAAACCTACCCATTTTGGTTACCTCAGTCACCGGCGTGACCTTGAGATGACGGCATCAAGGTGTTAACCGGGCGTTCTGTGACCCACAACGTTCAACCTGAATTAGACATGACCGCAAATGTTTTTAGACTTATGAACTGTCAGTTGTTGTTAGCGAGACTTTGAACAACATTTTAAAAAAGTTTTGATATGTATGTGACCAAATCTGTGGACTCTGTTTCGAAAAAAGCTCATTTTTTCGAATTGAAATTTTTTAAATTGAACTTGATCGTCTTCCTAACACAGGTACTTTTTTAAAAGCCCACTATGTGGCATGGCGCGCATCGGCTTGAAGAAACCGCTCCCGAGATCGTAGTTTTCACTTAAATGGGTCATTAAGGGTCATTGTGCGCGGAAAAAAACCATCTATAACATTTACCTTATAAAATTTTTTAATTTCTGCATTAAAGAGTCACTATGAACTCTCAAAGTTCGATTTAGGAAATTTCAATTCGAGAAAATGAGCTTTCTTCGATACAGAGTCCACAAATTTGGTTACATAGGCCTACATATCGAGAAACTTTTAAAGTCCTTGTCAAAGGATTTCTTGTCCTTGACCCCCAAAAACCACCGGTCCTGATACAGAAAAAACTGCATAAATTGTGCGTATTTGAACTTTAAAAATCGTGAGATTACTTTTGACTCCTTTTCGAGCTCTATTGGACCTAAAAGGAACATCCTGAAAAAAGCAACCACTTCCGAGAAAACCCTCATGAAAGGGGCGACGTGACCCCAAAACAGGTAGACCTGAGAGACAAAAAAGTGTACAAGTTCAGCATATTTTATTTAAAAAAAACAATCAAAATACCGGTTGTAGTCCTTGTCAAGCTTTATTGAATCGTGAAAAGAGCAGACGGAAACAAGCAGTGACGGTAGGCAACACTAATACAGTACACGGCTCGTGGCACTTACGCCACTAAGCATTTCAATTTCACGCAATTCCATATCGAACTGGACCATAACAGGGTGACCGCAGATCAGGGTATATTAGTTACAAGTCATGGAAAAGTCAGGGAATTTTATTGAATTATGTGCAATCAGGGATTTTGAAAAGAAACTTGCAAATTCAGGGAATTTCTGTAAGAGGAACCGTCAAGATCAAGAATTACGTCACACTCAATCGATAATGTCAAATATGGTAGGACGATGTAATGTGGTGGAATCTAAAGCATGGTTTATTTGGGGTTTTGTTGATTATCGTTTTCAGTGCATAAGTGGTGAGAAAATTGTGCTATCTTTTTGCTTTTCAATTTCATATGACATTTTTTCAACTATTGATTAGTATTTTCTTCATTTG
>JAUMHM010000005.1:52357251-52370999 GCA_032362435.1 Melikaiella ostensackeni
GGCCGCTAGGAGCGCTAGTGAGCGTGGAGACACACCAGACGGTGGTTATAACAGCGGTGTCGTCTGCTATTCGCATTTTATTAGTCCCTGATACCGTAGTCAAAGTGTTTTCAGTTTACAGCACTATTTTAGTAATTCTAGGTAGGTGTGTGACATTTGGGTGCAAAAATAAAGAAGCACGTCGCTTTCCAAATGACAAAAAACTAAGGTCGCAAAGATCTGCATGCATTCAAAAATTTAGAGTGGGGATATGCTCCCTGTAAGAAGGAGGGCATAGGGAAGCATTTGACGTTTTAATGCGCTTAAATTCCGTCTTTAAAATCAGTAACTGAATGCCGAACAGTGCCAATTGAAATAATGCTAGTTAGCTAATTGGTTGAAAGTGACGACATTGACCAATCAACATTCACCTGTCTAACCTCTACACCTGTCCAGGTGAAAATACACAACCGGTCCAGTACTGGCTCAGTACAACTCGCCGAAGTTCCAATACTGGCTGGATGTACTGTGCCAGCGTGTGTCGGTACTGACCTGTAATGCTTGGCGGTACTGGCGTGCCGGTGCTGACGCAGTACTGACTGCCAGTACTGGGGTAGTGCTGACAAACTACTGGCGTACCAAAGGGTCGAAGTCAATTAAAAAATCTTGAAAAATCATTTATCTGTTTTTGGAATGCGTCTGCATTATCTATACATGCTTACACGACTGCATCACTTTAAAATATCATATATAATTTTAAAAATATAATTCCAATTCAATTTTATGATCAATTTGGTGACCCCGCATTGCTATACTCTAGTGATAAGAGAAAAAAGTTATTAAAAAATAAATATTAGTGGATTGCGAGTATTTTGCCTAAATATTATATTTATGTCGCTTAGAATTAATAAAAATATTACATATCTAGTAATTTTATTACAAATAATATTTCTAACGCCACGGGGATTCGAACCTACACTTTTAACTTAAATCTAACGCATATCAGTCGAGAGTCTTTACTATTACTCTAACGTACGCAATTGGAAGTACATAAGTGAAAAATCTTGCCTCTCAGTGCAAACTCAACAGAATCGATAATCAATTAAAAAGTCGATAAGATTATTTATTATTATTTTACTTTATTTATATGTTGAATAAACAAATAACTCGAATATAATTAAACTGCTTTTTTAAATATATAAATAATTTGAAACGATTGCAGTTTTTTAAGGATAATAACATTTTTCATATTCAACAAAAATAATTTCCCCAAAAAAATCATTTTTTATAAATGTTACAATTTATGTTCACTTTGAGACTTTAATTTAATTTCAAAATTTTTCGAGGTACAATATTTTTTATAGTTTTGAGACCACTCTATTTTTTCGTCATCTCAAACTATATTACAAACTTTTCACACTTGCATAAAGTGTAACCTTTTCTGAACATTTATAAGTATTGATGATGCAACTTATTACTTATGCAACTTATTCTTAAAAAAACCTCGACTTTTGTATCACTTGGCATAGTACTGCCCCGGTCGTATAGCCAACCATCACCCAGTACTGGTATGGGCAAACTACCGGCTGTGTGTACTGGTGGGCAGTATGAATACTGGCCCAGTATGGTATACTGGGCGATACCGCTCCGATAGTAAACTCCAGCTAGCTACCGACATTTCCACCTGGGTGTCCCCTAGGCCTCTTGTTTCGTTCTTATGTAATTAATTTCATTATTATATTTTTAGTTAAGGGTGCATTTTATATATCGAAGAAAGCATTCTACTGAAAAATACTTACTGATGTTTCCTTTATGGTCAATTTATGGTATCTGGTTCTAAGCACTTTTTTCATACTAATGCTGATGATTAAACGAAATGTGGAACTCAAAACTTATATTACACAAAGAGAAGTTCCAGCACAATCTTGATTCACTCTTATAAGAATTTTTCGTCACAATACTGTTTTCAAAATATTTCAAGAATCTTTGACAGGTGTCGCGTTCTTTTTTGCCCCTCTGATGCCTTTTAGCTGAACTATGTTTTAGCATTGAAAGGCAATGAAACTGCAAATATTTTAATATTTTTAATCATCAGGATGGCATTTAACAACATTCAACTTATAGGGTCATCGAATAGCGTTATAATGAAGCCACTTTAGGGCCTTGATTTTTATGGATTCAAAATGATAGAAATAAAAACAATCAAATGACAGTAAAAGCATTCGGATAAAAACGAAATTCGTTTAGAATGAAAGGCTGTCAAAGCCTTTACGTAAGTGTAAAAATATTGTAATCCAATTATATCCACTCAATGCTCTCCTTCTTACAGGGCTTGCAAAGAATATTATTTTAAAAGTATGCCATACTCCTGCTTTGTAATGTTCATAGATGTTTGGAAGAAGTAGCAACTCTGCGAGTGGACTGAACTCCTTCATTTACTCGCTTACGCTACTTCCGAGGATAATATTCTTCACGACGGTTACGTTTTCTTTATTAAACAATTCTTCTGTTCGATGTTCATTATTCGTCAAACGTTTCACTTTTTCGTCAGTGAAAATTCGACTGGTCAAAGTAGGAGCAAGATACTCAATCTTCTCGTACAGCAGATGTATTAGAAGTTCATTCTTTTGGAACACAAGAGAAAACTGTTCAAGCAATGTAACACTGCTGACAACAGCACAATAATCAAATAAATGAAAGAAATAGAAGACTAACCTGCACATTGTTTTTTGTATCTGGAATTTTCAACTTTAGCTTGATTTTCGGGAAAAGTTTCACCTACACGCCATATTACAGTCCTGATTGATGTATTTTAGCAAACGTTTTTCATTCTGACATTTTTATTTCAAATAAGTTGTGAAGATTAAGCAACATCAAAAATGTATAGTAAATTTACTATATGTATATGCATATTGCTTTCATTAAATATATAGTAAAATCGCTATAGAAATTTCTAACAGTGTAAGTGAGTGAATTTAAAGTTGAAGACCTATTAAAGATAACTCATTTAGAAATTTCGATTAAGATTTAGAAGGGCCCCGGCTTGTTTTTCCTATTTCTGATCGGGTGCTGATCAGGAAAAATAGAGAGCCTTGCTAGTTCTATAACGCTGCTTTAGCCGGGCTCTATCTAAAACTTCTAACCAGGTCGTAACGGGAATAACCTTCCATCGCCCGTCTAGACCCTTTCTGTTTTCCGGTACGTTCAGTATTCAGACGTGATGTAAATATATGTGAAAAACGATTTGTAAACATCAAAATGGATACCATTATTCAAATGCATACAAATTTTTTATGTGTAATCTCGAATGTTTATATTTTGTTACTTGAAAATCGTTTTTTGTATATATGTACTTGTATCATATTTTCATTATTTTCCACTGACTTTCACTTATACAGTACAAATTTACCAGTATACCTTATATTGAATATATTAAAAACAATTTTTTCTTTATTTTAAACAATATAACGTTATTGTGAGTGATGAAAAAATAAGTTAATTAAAATTTGTTGGTTATGTTCATATACTCTATTTAGTATATATGTTAAATAGAATTTAACAAAACTATCACTAACATTTTATTTCATGAAAATTCCGGTTGTTTTATTTTCATTTAAAGCACGTGTTTATAAGTGTTGAACACTCGGATGATTTGGATGAAAATGAATGTTAGTTTCTGACCACTGCCCTAATTAATATGTGGAAAAATGAGGTGGTTTATACATGGGACGTTTCTATAAGAATGTGAAAAAATCCCTGTATGATACTGAGACTTTCTGACATTAAAATTGGATTAACAATCCAAAAAAAAAATAAAAAAGTTAGTAGTGTTGAGAAATTAAAACATAAGGACGACAGAGTGTGCACCGTCCGTCTCCATATTAAACTTGTCAAGTGACACTTCGATGTCAAACACCTCCCTATTGAAAAAATCCTGGGGGAAATACTTGTGTAATTTTTGGACAGAATTTGCACGAAGAAATCCGCAAGGATCAATTGCATGACTCACGAATTTCCTAGAGAAATTTGAAAATCCTCGCGGAATTCCTCGTGTTAATCGCGTCCGAAAATTACACGAGTATTTCCTCCAGGATTTTTTCAATAGGGAGGTGTTTGACATCGAAGTGTCACTTGACAAGTGTCACGCATGTGACATAAATATTTTCGTCAGATAAATTTTTATCTTTCGCCAGATAATTTTTATCTTTGAGTGGATAAATGTGCTGCAGCGTTTTTATCCAATTTGAAGATAGAATTTATTCCTGGGGTTTACTGTGATAGAAACCATTAGAAGTTCTATTTGGAATTCTAAATTTGTAACATTTATATAGATCCATAGACAGGTAGGAATTCAACGCGATGTCTGAAAAATCCTGTTCGGATCATCCATATGGAAACCAATAGAAGTTCTATTTGGAATTCAATATAGATTACATTTTTGTGACATCCATACAGATCCATATAGATTTCCTATGTGGCAAAATTTCCCTCTACTATTAGGAACCACCAGGAACGTATAGAATATTATAGAAATTCTATATGGATCTATGGGACATTCATTGGAGGGTTATTACTAAACATTTCATTCAGTGCCATAATGTCGAATGGCGATCCATCTGCCATGAAATGGGAGGAGATCGAAATCTTTCATGTTGAACCCAATTATTACAAGCGACCCTTCGCCGAAATGGTTTTTTCCTGAAAAAGAAGGTGAGAATTGTCTTAACAAAATAACTGACTCAGACCGTTTAAATGAATTTTACAACATGATTTTGGACTAATGTTAAATCCATTCCTATCTCGGGTCTGATTGCATTTTTTAGTCTTATCATTCTGCTGTTATATCATTTCGAATTTAATTATATTCTTTTGTTTAACTACAACAAATTTAAAATATAGAAATGCTACCACGTATACCTATGTATTTTGTACGCATGCGCCAACGCTCTGTTATGGCACACAAGCGTCCCTCATTGTAACTAGTACCCACAAGTTTAATATGGAGACGGAGGGTGCACGCTCTGTCCTCATGTTTTAATTTCTTAACACTACTAACTTTTTTATGTTTCTTCGGATTGTTAATCCAATTTTAATGTCAACAACTCATTTGTAACATGAGAATAGATCATGAGAATAGACATTTTCTCATCGATTTTATTCTTTAAACATTTCATGATTTCATTTCTTCAATTTCTTTTAAACTACATGTTCTTCACAATATTCGTGTAATCCGTATATTTTAAGTAAACTTTTCTTATCACTTACAGGGTGGCACAGCAAAGAGGACCACGCTACATTTGGCCTATTTTCAGACGAGTCTTCGTACAGTTGATACATTTTTTGGGGGTACATTTTATAAAACGAGTTATAAAAAAATCTTTCAGGAAGGATTTGTATTTAAATTATTTAGAATTTTTAAATTAATAATCTAATTTTCGACCAAATGGGACTTAGTCCATTTTGCCGTGCCACCCTTCATTTTAATAACTCTAGAATTGATAATATAGTAGTATTTTATTAATTCTTTACAAATTTTTTTATTGTTATGTTTTTTTAAGTACGTATTTAAACTCATAAAATACTTCATGAGCGTTAACACGAAGAAAGGTAGAAAAGTTTAGTCAGTGGCAATTTTAATGCGGCACTGTAAATCCGGGCGAGGAATTTACGCCGACAATTCAAAAATTATCTCTTCACATAATTTTGGTAATTCCATATAGATCTATATAGACCTATGAGGGTCTATGAGGGCCAATGAGGCATTCCCCAAAACGAAGTGAAAATACACTGAATGTCTCTAATATGCCAGTCTGCAATATGTCAGTCCGAGAATTTCGTTCTAGGACCAGAGGACGAAGGGGTACAGAGAGCGGCACTCTAGAGCCAGTAAACTCGTCCAGTACCGTACTAACAAGGCGGGCTGTATCACAAGCGCAAAATTTCGTCATTTCGCACGGTCCGCACTTCGCTTCATTCGCTTTCAGTGTTTTGGTTATGTGTTATAAAAATGTCGCAGGGAAACAAGACGCTGCGTTTATCCTTCTAAACAAAAAAAACATTCAAAGTAATTTGATAAATATTTTTTACTGCGAACGAAAATCACATAGAAATGGTTCATACGGCCCTGATTCTTGACATTGGAGTCGGTCTGCTATATGTCCAAGGCCATTTTAGACAAGAACCAAAGTCGGACCTATATTGGAATTTAAGTGTACCACCAGAAACCCGTAGAAATTAGCCACGGCTGATAGTAATTCCATGTAGATCCATATAGACCCGGAGGTCTATGAGGGCCAATGAGGCATTCCCCAGAACGAAATGAAAATACCACCAGAAACCTATAGAAATTAGCTAAGCGACTGTTGCTAATTCCATATAGATCTATATAGACCCCCCCCCGGGGGGGGGGCCACGAGGGCCTATGAGGTATTCCCCAAAACGAAGTGAAGACACCACCAGAAACCCATAGAAATTGGCGTAGCGGCTGTTGGTAATTCCACATGGATCCCTATAGAAACGCGAGTTCTATACGCATCTATTTGCAGTTTTGGGTGACAATAACCGACACTTTCCATATAGACTTTTTTCTATATGGTTCTATAAATCCTTTAGTGCAGGAAACTTTGTGGTATTCTTTGGGATCGTTAATGTTATTTTTGTGTTCTTTTAACCTTATGCGTATGCGGCGTTTTGTTCCTCCCACGTAAGTTCTGCCTAGTGTTCTGCTTAAGTTCTCAATAGTGAGTTTATGTTGCTATATGGGATTCCGGCACTTCTGGAAAGTAATTTTAGATCAAAATGCGCAGGCGCAGCGGCTAAAAAAGTGACCTTGCTCGAAGTGCGAAAGTGCAGCTGTTAAAAAAGTTTTTCTCTCCCTATGTACCTGCGCTACCTTCAAGGTACACACGTAGCATGGCTTACATATAATTCTCAATTCAAGAGTACAAACACTTTTTGCCACAAATTGGATAAGTATGGTGCTATCAGATTGTGAGTACAGAAGCGAAAATTTGTTTCACTAAGTTGTTTTTCTCAAATATTAGTTAAAAGTAGGATATGAAATAAACTGTTATTGCGATCTGTCATGAAACTGTTTAGCCAACAAAATTTAAATACGAGATGCATAAAAATATAATTTTTCTAAAACACGAAACAAATACAATCGATTCATATATGTATTCAGTAATTATATCGTATTTTATAGAATAATCTTTTAGATATTCTTTATGGCTCCCTATGCATACCGAAAAACTGTGGACACCTTTCATCTTTAATGAGATATTTTTTTTTCGTGGATATGGGAAACTTAACAGCAGCTTTTGAATCTGGGAACATGGCTAGAAAAAGGGATGGTTGAACATTCGAATGACATATTTTAATTGCTGCTGCCACTAGAATTATGATAGATAATTAATAATAATTATAAGCCTTTTATTACATCAGAAAACAGTACTTTCAAAAAAACAAAAATATATCTGGAGTTTGTTACTGAAAAGTTGTTCAACTTAAGTCACATTCAATTTACCGATTTACATTTTTTAATTTATGTTTTCGAATAAATGCAGTATAAAGTATTTCCATTCAAGTAGTTTTTAGTAAAGTTTCAAAATTTAAATTGCCTTTATTTGGAAATAAAAAATTAAAATACAGTTCAAAATCCCAGTTGGTAGCGTGTCCCCGCATAAGAATTCATGAAATGCTCAACAATGAGGTTATGAATTCGATAGTATATTCATTTGGATCAATAGTATCTGCTTTTGAACGAGTGCGAAAGTGCGTACTTTTGATTCAATAGCATTTTTTTCTCAGTGTACGATTGCAGAATCATTGTGACCAAAACCATATAAGTAGTGAAAATAATAACTGCAAGCAAAAACAATAAAGCAATCATTTTTGAAAAAATATTGATTTGGGGCGGTAGTGATTCTGTACAATTACACTCTAGAAAGCAAAACTCTACACAGCTAATTCTACCCGCTTGTGTAGTTTTATTGTGTAGAGTTTATTTAAATGTGTCGAGTTTTGCAGGGTAGGATTTAAAAAAATTATTTTTTTGTTTTTGAAAAATAAATGCATTTAACAATTTTTAAAATAAAATATAAGTTTTTGAAAAAACAGAATTTCTAAAAAAATTATGTTTTTTTCTAGATCTCACTATGATTAACGAGGGTCGAGCGTAGCACCTTCAGTCAAGAGTGCATCTAAAATTTGGGTTCACAAAAGTGTACTATATTTGCTTAAGCAGAATTTAAAAATTGTGCAACAATTTATAAAGCGGAGTTTTTTGTGATTTCTTGGGTGATATTATTCTTGAAAAATGCAAAGTGTTTCATATTTGACTTATTCTCGAAGTGGGTTGTCGTGGAGACATGTCATGGTGGCCTATCGTCCAATCTCCATGCTTGTTGGACTCAGCTGTTTTTTTTTCTAGGGTTATTTTCAACATCGTCTGATGAGAATTTTGAAAAAATCAATGTCGAATGCGCCCTCGAATATGCAGCAAATATACAATCACTGAAGTAATATCAAATTAGAAAAGAAACATCACGTGCGTCCTAAACTACGACCGAAGACAGATTTTTGTGTAAACGTTTTCGGTAAAAGTTATCTGAAATCGAAATCTTTCATAAAGCAAAGAATAACTTTCACTCTTCCATACACATATCAATATGTAGAAGAATACTGTATACACACAGGTGCGACTCCCCATGTCGAGGTCTAAGATGTTTACACATCAATCATAATTTTTCTACTAAGTGATGCGCACTTTCACTCCTTATTTTTATATTTGTATTTTCAGCAACTTCAGTATGGAATAACAATAAACTTGAAATAATTCACTTCGTTTATTGCAGGTCTTACTAGAGCTCCAATGTACCCTTTCTCCACGGGGCAGTATCCATACTCTATGCTTAGTCCAGAAATGTCGCAAGTCGCCGCTTCCTGGTAAGTATCTACTTTTTAACGTAAATCACGGGAGGCTAATTATTCCGCGTTGGCAAAATCAATTAAATCATATACAAGTCTTAACAAATTTTAATATTAAGTTTCGCAAATTATAATTGTTTTTAAATCGAATAACATATTTATCGTTCTGTGCGCTAAATGCATCAAAATCTGTTAAGAAAAATGTTTTAATCTCTAAACTTAAATCAGTAGAATTTTACTGATTCTCAGTTACTTTATTTTCACGAATTCAATAATTGAAAATCCACTGGCAATCAGTGAGAAGTCACTGAAATTTCCTGACGTTTCAGTGACTTTTCTCTGATTGTCAGTGGATTTTCACTTATTGAAATCATGGAAAAAGATTCACTAAAAATCAGTGGAATCTGACTGAGTATCAGTAAAATATCACTGATTCAAGTTTGGAGAGTAGAATGTCGATGTTTTTGAAAAATGGGATCAAAAGATCCAAATTACGTTTTCAGCACTTTTTTGGGAGCTATACATTTAATTAACTTTCAAATATTTTTAAAAAATTGGAAATGGGATAAAAATTATAGTTTCTAAAATATGACTTCATTATAATGTCCTTTAATTTTAAATATAGCTGCTTTAAAATAAAAGGTCCATGCTTTTATTTGACCCCACGTGAGAGTTTCTAGTAAGTCTCACTATTGTTTTATGATATTTCAAAAAGTGTAAAAAGCTCTTTTTTTTACCATTTGATCCCGTTTTTCAAAAAACAAACGTTTATATACATAATAATTTATGGGTCTAATACGTTAAACAACATAGTTTTTTCACGTACTGAATTTACCTGATTTCAGGCACACGCCAAGCATGTATCCCATGTCTCCGACGAGTGCCGGATTTCGAAGTCCTTACCCAACGAGTTTGCCTATTAGTGGTTCCAGCTTACCAAGGTTAGTGATGACAATAAATCACGGTTAACGAAACATAAACTTATTTTCAGATATTTTTCTCATTTCGCTCAACTCTAGAGTTATTTAAACAAAAAGTTTATAATTAATTTTGTTGTCTGACGTTCTTAAGATATTTTAAAGAAATGGGCAAAATATGAAGAGACTAATTTAGGTATATAAATAAAATGATAAATGTAGAACAGTAAAAAATAATGAATGCGATGAAACTCGTAAAGCAACGTGATAACTCACGATACCCCGTTGCTGTGCGGGAAATTGACGTCCGCAAAATTATATTTGTCGAACCCTTTACTCTTGCCCCAGCGAAGAACTCCCAAGCCCAGATCTCCCTGATTTCCCTGACCAGCGGAGCATCTCCCGACATTTCCCTCGCCGTCCCCTGAACTGGCGCCGATTCGATATCTGTAGGTCAAATCGCCTCTACTTCGACACAGACCTTTAAGAAGGATCCCCATCCTTCACCTAAATCGAAGTGCTTCAAAGAGTTGCTTCTTGCGCAGCAGAAACAAAGAAGTACCTACAGGTTGAGGTTTACGAACCGAACCCTTCTAACTAAAGTTTCCTTTCAAGGGATCATACATTTTTAGTCAGCTTTTCGTAGAAAAAACCGGTATTTTTTTTTAATGAGGCCAATCGTTTCGGGGTCATGTTGCACCTGTGAATTGTGGAGAATCTTGGCCTATCGTATACATTACGAAATTGTTGAAGCTGCTGTTTTTAAAATTCTTGTTCTTTTCAATTTCTGAAATCAATTTAGTTCAACTTTAAGACCAGTTGTTTATAATAATTTATTATATAATTTCACATAAAACTTAACATAAATGCAAAAGGAATTATTAGTTTATACATATTTATATAATCTTCTGGGGAGAGATTTCTACGTGAATCCAGTGAGTACGGGATTATGGGATATATATATATATATATTGGACGTCTCTATGACGTGTGCGTAAAATAGATATCTGTTAGATCTTTCATATTTCCTAAAGATCTCCTTAAAAACGAAAATTAAAAGAGACATCATTTGGACAGATACGTATCCACAGGGAAATTAGGTATATGGTTCGTTAGAAAACGATAGCACTTCCGATCTCAAGTATGAGGTGATGCTTCTTCCATCAGAAGTTCTTAATACAGTCTGGTTGGGTAGAAGAATAGTTCTTTGTGCCCCTTAATGCCTTTTCTAACTCTTCGACAGTGATTAGTGGACAGTTGGACACTCTTCCTCAGGTGTTATTAGGTTGTACGCACCCTACTTATCATCTATCTCAGGGGTCTCCACAATCCACAGGTGCAGCCTGACCCATGATCGACTGGCCAGATTCAGGATCTACCCGTTTTTCTTCGAAGGAAAACTGACAGAAAATTTATGACCCCTTGGAAGAAAACTAGAGTTAGAAGGGTTCGGTTCGTAAACCTGAACCTGGAGGGACCCTTTCTTCTGCTGTGTAAGAAGCAACTGTTTAAGGCACTTCGAGTCAGGTAAAGGTTGGGGATCCTTCTTGACAGTTCTGCGCCAAAGCTGAGTAGATTCGACCTACTGGTCTGGGATCGACAGTAGACCTAGGATCTATCTTTAGAGACCCCTGATCTTTCTGTTAGAAAGTTTGAAGGTCAGGTTTACGAGTTGTGGGCTGTATATAGAGGTTGATGCCGACTTGGCAAACTAAATTTAAATTTGAGCTGAGAACCATAGGATAGCTACGCATGAGTTCACCTTTTGCAGAGGTGTTTGCTACATCATGAGATGAGTTCTCTTCTTTTCTGAATCTCACTTTTGCCGCTACATCCCGCACGTCGCAGGTCTATCAGGTATTTCTGTGGTGAACCTCACTTCAGAGGACGACTTGCTGGCATTCTCGAGAACCTAGAGTTAGTTGACGGTAGCGTCATAAGACATTTTGGTGTAGGAGGGACCTACAAATACCTGGACGTGCTTCAGCGTCGCATTCAGGATGTAACGTCTACTAAGGAGGTTCTATAATGCAGATACAAACCTCTTCTTCAACAGATTTAGTCTGCCAAACTGTTGGCGAGAAATAAAGCCCCTATAAAATGAAGCGTAGCCCTGCATAAGGGCATAAACGTCATTGTGACAAAATGGTTTTTTTGTAACGACAATTTTAAAACTTTTAATTTTATTTGCAAGTTCTTAGAACTTCATGTAGCGCCACCCTTCAACATGCAGCGCTACCCTTCAACTAACATGCTTGCCGTACTAATTTCACTCTTTTCATTTGGAGTGGTTCCTTAGACAAGCAACGAGCTCAGGGCTCTTGATTTTGGTTGACGAAAGATTATGCAAATGCAAAACAGCTTGCGTGTCTTCATAACAGAATTATTCTGCGTATAGCCTCTATCGTGGCAAATGAAAGTGACCCTCTTCTGGCTATAGTTATGAACTGCGAGAATATCGGAAGTGCATCGCTTACATACTTATGAAGCTGCGGAGCAGGCTTTTGAGATCCTTGGCTTTTGATTTCAGCACCAGAAATAACATTTTTGTCGCTCTTATGGCGTTGGCTGCGATAATGCTCCTAGAGAGATAAGAGTCAGTTGTCAAGGACGATGAATGCCAAATATGCAGGAACTATTTGTTTTCGCCAATTGTTCCTATCGCGCACTCGAGTCCTGACGTCGTTTTCCTTGACAACGAGAAGCAAACGATGTTCGTTATTGAATTTTCGGCACCAGCCGAGACGATTATCACAGCCAAGAAGAAGAAAAAGGAGGAAGTTGATAGGAAGTTGCGACGGCTGTACCCAGAATATTCTGTTAAAATGGTAGTTCTAATTATCGGAGCTCTCGGCGGTGCGAAGCCCTCACTAATTCAGAACTTGAAGATCTTACTGGCATGTCTGAAACATGCTGAGTCACTAGCGAGTGTGGCGATAGTCTTATCGCGATTTCTGTGCGGATTCATATGTAGAAATCTGTAGGTTCCTTCAACTTCGCCCGTTTTATTTCCTCGTAATAGTTGCCCTTATGTTGATTTATAGGATTTTATGCATGTGGAATCCTACGTAGGATCCCATGTAACCTAGCAGGAACCTAATAGAGACCTGTAGGGACCTATATAGGTATTATCAGTAGAGATTGCAATTTAACACTTGGACATTGAATGCAATGCACTAAAACTGTCGATTGATGATTTCATTTCGCAATTGCAGTGAATTGATTCCAATTAAATATTTTTTTTGCACGGGACATTATTACAAAACATGCTATATTAATGTTATGGTTTTACTGCATGAGTATTCATTTAAAGCAATGGCTATATTGAAAAAAAAGTTTCAATTATCTTCTTTTCTGAATTTATATGTGATTTAAAGTAGTGGATACTAGTATAGAAGTATCAATATAATAGTGAGAATTGAAAAAATTTTTTTTTATAAAATCGATATTTTTGCATCATCGAAAGGCAATGTTTCTTCGTAAAATTAAAAAATTATTGCAATTTTCTCAGGGGCGTCACGGATATGAAATTCTTGTTCTTTCAACGTAATAAGATAATTCGTTTTACCTTCTGTAGTGAAAATTTGGTTTCAAAATTTTTTTTGCTCAAAGAGAAAAATTTGTCACTACGCAGAGAATCACACAGAAATAACTGCAAAAAATTATTGTACCTTAAGGGCATGTCTAACAGGAGTCACTTGACCAAACTAATGCTCGATTTTTAATCTTTATTTTTGAAACGATTTACTCTTTCTGTAAATAAAATATCGCTCTGAAATTTTGGGAAATGCGAAAGGAAACAGTAACTTACGTTTATATACATCATTTGGGTGGAAATTTGTGAAAGAAATTTCTCGAAGAAATTAAAACTGGAGCAACGTCAGAATTTTTTTTTCAAACAACTTATATCCACACGAAATGAGA
>JAUMHM010000005.1:52390214-52402065 GCA_032362435.1 Melikaiella ostensackeni
TGTCCCAGGTCGTGGGATCTTTGTTTTTAATTGCTCTCAATTCTTACTTGAGGCAGATTTTGGGGAGTCTATCGTCTTCCATATTAAGGATTTCTACCAGATTGTTACTTGCCCTTATTTTTGCTTCTATTTCAAGACTGCATCTGCCTGTTTCTGTTCTCCAAATGTATCCCGGTGTAGAGAATTTGTTTATAAAATTTATAAAAGATATCGGATGACAATTTTCCATCATTAAACATCACTGATGACATAATTTGAGGCAAATTAAGAGAAAAAACTATTTTTTTCTGTCTTTAAATATCCACACTGGGCATTTGTTTATGCAAGTTGTTTAAAAAATTAATATAATATATCGGATGACAATTTTCTGTCATTAAACATCACTGACGGCATAATTTCAGGAAAATTGTGAGAAAAAACGATTTCTTTCTGTCTAAATATCCACACTGGCCATTTGTTTATATAATTTGTTTATAAAATTAAAAAAATATCGGATGACAATTTTCCATCATCAGTTATCACTGACAACATAATTTGAGAAAAATTAAGAGAAAAACGATTTCTTTCTGCCTTTAAATGTCCGCACTGGGCATTTGTATATATAATTATTTATAAAATTAATAAAAAATATTGGATCACAGTTTTCTGTTATTAAACACCACTGGCGACATAATTTGAGAAAAATTTAGAGGAAAAACGATTTCTTTCTATCTTTGAAAATTCACACTGGGCATTTGTTTATATAATTTGTTTATAAAAATCAATAAAAAATATCGAATAACAATTTTTCAGCATCGAACATCACTGACGGCATAATTTGAGGAAAATTCAGAGAAAAAACAATTTCTTCTTGCTTTTAAATCCTCCTCGATTATATTAAATTTTACGTTGCAGAATTTGAGTTTTTCTCGACTATATAATACATAGAGGTGACACTTTTCTACACATTTGTACTTTTGAAATCAAATTTAAAAAATTCAATAATTTAATAAATTTGTGCGATAAATAAGCTCTAAAAACCTGTTATCGACTTAGACGAAATAAAATGGAATCACTCTGCGTACATCAGATGCGTTGTGTTATATTAAGAAAGCCCACTCAATAAATGAGTTCGATAAAGATATAAAGTTACTGACGTAGTGTGTGAATTACATAATGGAAAATATCTAGTAAATAAGTTGAACAAATTAAGTCGCAAAAAACAAAATAAAAATTATTTTGAGTTGACATTGCCTCCACCATTTACTTCTTCGATAGATTTTAAAACAATCTTACACCTAACTGGTCAGTTACCATGAGCTCAAAGTGAATCGATAGTAGGACTGATAGGTTTCCTGGTAGTGTCCTTAATTTCCTAACCAGTTTCAGAAATCTCAGTCGGTAAGTGAAGGTTTGCCAAAACATGAGTAACCGCATACTAAACGTGATATCGTTTTAACCGAGTGATGAAGCAGTGCTGCAGCTTAAGTTTGTCAATAGTTTGAAAAATTGCCGATGAGGGTAGCACTTCTCAAACAGCTACCCCAAACCCAAATGGACGAAGGTAGTGTTTGTCGAATTGTCCTAACGCCGAGCCTATTCGGCGGCTGCGCTGTTTCCGCAATGTATTGATTATTACTCTCTGCGTGGATTTCTAATTTTCAATTAGTACTTGGTGATTCCATTTTAAGCTATATAAATTTGTTTCATTAAAGTGGCTGTTTTGTTTTTAATTTTTTAAATAATTTGGTCCTTATATGTCAATCTTGCTCTATCGTACTCGTTATGGCGTTTCCCTCCACCATCTCTTCCTTTCATGTTTTGTTAATCAAACTTTTCATTTCTTTCAGACTGGGAAACTTCTTTTAATCCTGGTGTAATAGAATTCGCTTGTTAATTTGCATTGTGATCGTTTGATTGAGGTTCTCAAATAATTTTTCAACTATAGCTTCATCTAATTATGTCAAACAATAACCTCAAAAATCGTTCATTGAATCAAGTACGTAATAAATTGAAGGGAATCTACGCGCATGTTATATTGTGTTAAATTGAAAACGCAGGGAAACCTTGGTAGAGTCAACCACATAATAATTGAAGGGAGTGATGTCTTTTGGTTCAATCATATGTCAAATGAAGAGTAGAGAAATATTATTATGCTCGAAAACACGGCACTTATGTGAATACGTATATTAGCTGTCTGAAGCTTAGCGACGGCAGCGCCACGAAGCCCGCCAAAAAAAGAATGCGATTTTCACCCCCACGCGAATTATACATTGGTTGGTAGGATACTGCCAGATGTAGTTGTAGAGCCATGAATTGCAATGATGGCCCGTGCACCCGCCTCCCACCGCGGATAATCAATCGCAACATCGTTGAGCATTCTTGCTTTCGGCGATACGTAATAGCACAGAAAAAAGATTTTCTTCTTTACGGAACATCTCAGCGAACCAATGAAGAATTTCTAATGAGGTTCCATGTGACAATATCCTGCGGAGTATGAATGTGTATAAAAATCTTAAGCAACGATGAAGCCATTAAAATTTAACAAAGAGGTATGATAGGAAAGATGGAAGAACTAAACGTGGGACGAGATCAATCAGTGAAAAGTGTAAAGTGTATTTTTTTGTTTTATCTCTTTTTGAGCGCTAATGCTATTTGTTTCTACAACAGTGAATATTCTTGAGTGATAAAGACAGCGGACCATTAATTTTTTTCAACTCTTATCTACGGTGTAGAATACCAAATTTTCGCATTGAAATTTAATTGGGCTGTATCTTACTGAAAATTAATTTAAACGTGGCTGTTGTCAACCGTCCAATCATTTTATCATCAAACTGGAAGGTTTTTTTTCTCTAACAATTGATTGAAAAACAAGTTTTACTAATACTACAACTAATTACAGAATTATAAATTAAAGTAATCTGTAATTTCATAATGAGGACTTGAAAAATCATCCATATTCCAAGTTTTGGGCAATATAAAAAAACTTTTTTTTATATAAAAGCTTGGTTGCTATCATATCGACCTTACATATTCCAAATAAACTAAATGATAAAAAAATAGAATAATTAGAATGATTCATTGCTGGGCGCTACTTGAAAATGATATTTTCAAAATTGCATGCGATTCATCATGTCTAAAATTAAAATATAGGTGTTAAAACAGCAATGACACTTACGTATGTTGTGTGATCCTCCGGTAAATGTTTCATACCTGAATTCAATATAAAAATAAATTGGTTCACAGACGTTTATATTGGATGATTTTATGCCTATTTTATGGCACTCATATTTATTTTTTAATTACAATATTTTTTTAAAGTTACGCGTCTTTTAGGGCAGTGACGAAAAAACTTAGTCACGATGAGTGCTATCTCTACCATTTTTCAATATCTTAAAATATTTTGTTTTAAACAATTTCAACAGATTTGAATATACAATTCCAACTTTATTTCAATTCAACTTGTTACTTTTTTCACAATATCTTTTGAAAATCATATTCGTGATTTCACACCTCTATGTACTGGAAACGTTTCATATAAATTATATACATACACAATATATATGTATATAATATATATATTGCATACTGTACACTTTATTTATAATATATGGGCAAACCTCTGGAACCTTTAAAATTTGAATTTGGTTAATTGTACAGTTAATATTTTATAGTTTCTTTAGAGATAAGTTAGATATGCTTCTTAAAGATATTGGACTAAACAAAGTACAAATATTTTGTACTGTGCTTTTATATTTTAAGCATATTTTCATTTTAATATTAATGAACGTCAGATTTTCCTTTGTTTTGTTAGCATCGCATCCCCTAATATTTTTTAAATTTGTAAATGCATGATGTTTTTTAATCACAATATGTCTTGAAATTTAAGGAATCAAATTCGGGATAAATCAAAATTTAAATTCCTCTTCAGCGTCCATCATTCAAATTGAACTACGTTATTCTTCGAAATTAAAAAAAAAAAAAACGAAAATCTAACGATCAAGTTTGGACAACACACTCTTTAATGTCTCCAATCAAATTAGAAAAACCAAAATAAAAAAAGAGAAAAGAAAAAGAAGGCAACTTCCAAATCCCCTTTTTTCTTTCTCATGACTTTTTTTTCTTTTTCTTTTAATTACAATAAAAAAAGATTCTTGTTTTTTATTTTAATTTCCAAGAATTTCGTACTTAAATATGTCTCTTAGTTGGAATGTACTCGTATATCAGACCATTTACAAAACTCTGGATGTCCATTAGACTAAAAAAACCACAACGAATTGGAAAACCTTAAGACTTTAAGTTTGAAATGCTCAATTTGTAACATTTTACAATTGAAAGGAAACAATTTTTGCGAACCGGGAATACTGGCATATGACCCTTAATATTTTTCTCAGATTTTAGTGACCACCCTGAAACTATTCGGTTGACAAATTCATAAAATCTTTAAAACTTAAAATTTTGAAAAACGAAAATGTGAGAAAATTTGCATTCAAATTTTTCGACTTGGCGCCTAGCGCCGCCGCACAGTGGTGCAAATCTGGTATTTACTGTTCATAATCGGCCACAGCCCGAATTTGAGAACCGATTTTAATGCTTTTCAAAGAAATGATAAACATTAAATTTACAAGAGAATTGTGGTTCGCGGTTTTTAACATTTGTTTCTCAATGTAAAACTATAGTATCAAATAAAATGACAGAATAAATTTGAATCGCAGATAGATTTCTTTTTTAAAATTTGTTATATTAATCAATGTAGCTATATCTGTCAATTTTATAAACTATTCTAACAGTTATTGAATTTTGAGGTAAGATACGCATATAGCTTCCGTGGAGAAGGCGGATTTTGTAAGAACAGTCGACCGTCGATCGAAAGACCCAGGTTCAATTCCCGGCACAGCACAAGGGTTCCTTTTTTCCCATAAAGCTATAAGAAATTTCCAACTAAATCTAGGCCGTGTGGTTCACATATAATGATTAATTGAAACTACACAATTTTATGTAAAATTTACCGGGAAATCCGAATCTTGGCGTCACAATAACCTTTGGGGAACGCCTTCATGCTTATTTTTAAATTATTTCCATGAAATTTTTCAAAGTTTAATTTCTCAAAATTGCTTTTGCATAATTTCAGGGATTATTTATTTCAAAATTCTTTTTTCTTTTCATTTTGGCAGGAAAAATATTATTTTCTTTTTAAGTATTGACATTAAATTTAAAGAGAAATTTTTTTCCAAAATTAATATATACGTTAAAAATATATATAAAACAAAATACAAAACTGATTTTTCAAGACTCATTTTCTCAGTTTGACGGTTGAGGTACATGGCATGGCGTAGGATAACTGTAAGGCGATGAAATTCATAATACATTCATACTCTGGATCAAAAGTAATTGAAGTTTGAATGTCTTTTCTTCAGTGGGTTTGTTGCATATTTTTAAATATTTTTTCCTAATTTAATTAAAAGAGCACTAAAAATTGAATGTGTTTTCTTAAGGAAATTTTTTTCTAGTAATTTTGAATATTTTTTCTAGTGTTTAAAAAGTTTAATTTTTGAATTTTGCGGGAAAATCTGATTGGTTGTGCGAATTGCCGGAAGTACCTCAGTCTGAGTAGCTCGGTTGTCCGTTTGATGGGGGATCCATATGGCCGCTTGTGATTGCAAGTGTAAACAGTAAACGTAACCCACCTCATCTCTGTTATTTATAACATGTTTAAAAAGTATAAAGAAGGGCCTAAAAGGTGTTCAAAATGCATAAAATTTCACTAAAACCGGGATTTATAAAGTGTGACAGTGCGAATCTGTCAAAAGTCGACCCTTCTGAGCCTGCACGCAAACTTATAAACATTTTGTACGGATCATCTTTGCTACTGCACTTGCAATCAGGTACAGAACATTTTTTTTCTAATGAATCTGGCATTATTATCTTTGTGCAATGTCAAAACGAAAGAAATTCGACTCACGTGTGCTCACGATTCTGACATGTGATTGACAAAAATTTGAAGTTATCTTTGGAAACATATCGCTCTCACGCACTTGAATGACATTATTTATTACTATTTTTTTTCGTTTTTTACTTTAAGAAAAATTGTTTTGTTTAGTGAGATTTGGTTACGACTCGCGGTTGCCTCTCAATAATTTAAAGAAAACAAATATCTCTGTTAGAAGCCGTGAATTGAATTTTCGCCAGCTGTCTGCTAGATATTTCGTTAGTGAATGTCTTTCGCGCACCCAAGAGATGCGCCGCCGGCCCGCGGTCTGGCAGATCTGGCCAATGCATATCATTATTCCGATTGGTTGAGCGAATTGCAGGATGTGACGTTTCAAAGTCACAGAGCTATTTGAATAGGGATTTCGATACTTTTTCTTAAATATTTTTAAAAATATTTATTTAATACTACTACTATAATACATATTTAATAAATCATAATTTATAATTATTTTATAATCAATAAATTATATTTATGAATATTTTTTAATTATAAAAATAGTTATAATCCTTAGCATTGAAAGAGCGAATACCGATCCCGACATTAGCATTATAAAAAAAAACTTTCCTCCAATTACATCACTATAAATATGGAAATATGCTCAACTTCGAAGCCTTTTATCATTTTCTCTAGTACTAGATCTAGAAGAAACTTTTTTGGAAACAATTTTTATTTCAAAAAAGTATACTTTGAAAATTACTTTTTTTTGCGAAAAAAATTTCAAAAGATTTTAAGAAACAAATGAAAAGTTTTTTAAACAATTGGCTTAAAAGTGATGTATTAGGTAATTAGGGTAAGAAAGTTTCAAGTATTTGATTTAAAAGTATTTATTTTCCCAACTTAAATTAGGTTTAATAATCATAAATATTTTGAAAAACAATAAGACTATTTCAGCATAACTTTTACATGTTTCTTGAAATTTTTTCTGAACCGTTTTGATTCTTGAAGCCTGAAAATAATTATAGAGCTTAAACTTTCATATGGTAATGTATTTCAACTGGAAGAGTGACGGCCACAAATACCATCCATC
This sequence comes from Melikaiella ostensackeni, assembly GCA_032362435.1. Taxonomy (NCBI): domain Eukaryota; kingdom Metazoa; phylum Arthropoda; class Insecta; order Hymenoptera; family Cynipidae; genus Melikaiella; species Melikaiella ostensackeni. The sequence goes on from JAUMHM010000005.1 coordinate 52,397,213, forward strand.
TGGTCTGAAATTAGGCTTTGAAAAACAGTCAATTCTGTGTAATTATAACGTCTTGTTTCAGTTTTCGATTACAGATTCTCGATCTCAATCATGTGTTATATTCAACTGATCATGTTTCGAACAAACTCTGATTTTGCCAAAAAATGCTCGGTATGCATCACCATTTGGATTATAAAGTTATTTCAAGCATTGTATGCAGACTGAAATCCTATCTGGACGATTGATTTGAATGAAAACTGAAAAATTTACATAGATTTTTCGTTTTTGCGCAATTTCTTCCATGTGAATCCTATGTTTATTCTACTTAATTTACTATTTATATAATTTTCTCCTGTTATATGTATAAGAATTAAAATCTTAAGCCACATTTGGACTATTCACTTATTCCCATTGAGTTTGCGAGTATCATAAATGACTGATAATATCTAATGATCATATGCGTACGTCCATATGAAAAGGGCCCAGTTTGTCGATTTTATTTTAGGAGCTATGAGCGTTTTCATGAGGTAGGGTGAAAACTCTCCATTTTCGGTTTTTATGTGGAGGTTATACTTTGACTTTTGCTGTATCTTTTGGCACTATTCTCATGTTTCAGAACGAACCGGATGTGGGTGTATTTTGCGTTCAAAGATAAAATTAAACAATGGCGCTTATGACACTCGCCAACTTTAATTGCGTTTTTCTCGAAAAGCGGTTTTTCGAAGCTCCAATTTCAAAAGTGCCCCGTTGTCTCATTTTTCAACCTAGATAGTTTAGTCCGGCGGATAAGGTGAGCAATTATGCATTTCGTGTCACAAACGGAGGCAATTTTTTTTATGTCATTGGCACCCCAAGGAATGCTTTTAGGGCGGGAGGCAATCCAGATAATGAACTTATTTACCTAAGTACTATTTTAAAAAGTTATGTGAACTTATGTCATACTTGCTAAACAAGAGTGGTATATATGAATCCCTATTAATTTGAGGTGTATATTGATAAACCAAATCAATGTCAGGAAACTGAAATATGGTAACAATTATATAATAGTTTCGTGCTTTATGCGAAAAAAAAAACTTTTATCAAATTTTCGTGAGAAAATTTGGTAAAAAATATATTTTAAATAAAAGAGCTGAAAATATTCATGCAGCTTTTTTTAAAACATTTTGTATTATAATATTATTTGTTTTAATCTGCCCGCTGCGCGGACACATTCTCATTTTTTTCTTTTTAATGTTATTTTTTACGATTAAAGCAAAAACTCTGCATTTTATTAAAAAATGGACTGAAGAATATTTTTAAGATCTTTTTGAGATGAATAATTTTGTTTGGCAACATTTTTTCATAACTTGCATAGTTTGACTGTAAAATAGAATTTTTTCATTTTCAAAGCATTTTTCATAATTAAAACACAAACTGTGCGTCTTTTTAAATAATGGACTTGAGAAAATATGTAAATCTTTTTGAGAAGAACAATTTTGTTTGTTATCATTTTCTCGTATCTTGCACAGTTTGACCGGAAAATGGAATTTTTTATTTTCAATTACATGCGGATGCCTCCCATTTGCAAACCATTTTGTGAGGGTCCATATACTTAGAAAAGAAATAAAATTGCTTGTGACACGATTTGCTGAATTCACTTGGAAAATTGTCACTATCCACCGGACTAGTTGTTCTGGGCCTAAAATGTCAGGAATTTATCTGGCTATATGTCCCTATACGTACCTCCATACCTATACAGCCTGGACCCTTTTCATATGGACGTACACATGTTAATAATGATGATGACAATATTAAAACTCAAGCACTTGACTTAGTTCTTGCCTCATGCTAAATAAGCCGGGAAAACCCCAGATGAAGTTTGAAAATAACACAAAAATTACAAGTGAATTTCTTTTTTATGATGATGATTAAATATTAATCAATAATATTCTGTTAGTGACTTAATAATTATAAGGACAATAACATTTTCTGTCTACTTTTATACAACAGACGTATGGAATGACAATCAAAAAGAATGTCTACCAGCATCAACATGATCTGTTAAAAGAAGATATGTCGAAGAACTTGATTGATCAAAACATAAAGATGATGTTCTTGAGCTTATGTGATGGTATATGAAAAAAAATTCAACATATAACTGACCACGGCGATGGAATCCGAGTCTTTAGAGCCATTAAATCTAGTAATAAAAAAAGACAACAAAAACGATGACTCTGTTTTATTTGAAGAGAACATAGTAGCCGGAATGCAGAAAATCGATAAGGGTAAAATAGAAAAGATAGAAGATACGAAAATTCATGGTGACATGTCCATACTACAAGAAACAATCAAATCTGACGATTCCAGTTCTAACAATATAGAACAAAAGATACTCACAGCTTTTTACATGAGTAGTTTAATGCAAATGTCTAATATGCCTATACCTAGGAGTATATCACCTCAGTCTTTTAACGCACAGCATAATTTTGTGCAGCTGCTGGCTATGGTAGAAGCAAGACATCGTCTTTGGCAACAGATAAATTGGAGCATACCGCCAAATCTTTCAAGAAATCCTTTATGTGTACCACACCCTTATTTCGACGGGCCTATGACCAATTTAAATGAACAACTATCCAACATACAAAATTTGGTTCCGGCTTATACTTTATCTTCCGTTAAACACGAATTTGTAAATCATGAAGCAAAGCAAACCTATTATAAACGGTACGGTGTGATAATATCGTGCAATCGCCTAAATACCAAAAAACAATAATAAAACCGCAATTCTTTGTTTATGTTACAGGTCAACAATTGAGCAGAAAAACACTTCGTCCTTGTCAACAGATAATACAAAGACGCAAGATACAGGACAACAGAATAATCCAGGCAAGTATTTATATTTGTAAAATTTATTATTAAATATAGATAATTTATAATTTAGAAATTGAGACCATTGATGGAGAAGGGGTCTATAAACAAAAATGGCCTTTTAAGAAGATCAGCTTTAAAGTGTTTGTTTAAGTATAACTTTATGAAAACCCGCTCAATAAATAAATTGCTTTTATCAGTGGTAGTTGTAATAACTTGTCTATAGAAGGCGTTGAATAGATATGAATGATTCACGGGCTGTCTAAATCTATCTTTTTTGACAGCTTGTGAGGTGGAGTGGGCTGGGCTTTTAGGCTCGTGCAGGGCTCTGGTTGCAACTAGGTTAATAACAGTTTTTCGAAATTGGTTTATAACCCCTTTTCCTATTTTTCACTTTCGTTTGTACTTGTACTAACTTATTTCGTATTAATAGTAATAAAACAAAACGAACAAAAAGTAAAAAATATTCTTAAACAGACTCCATCTATTAATCGTAGGAAACTGATGCAAATTACTTACCAGCAGAACAGTTCCATCACTCTAAACCAAGACAAAAAGAATGGTTTCTTCTTCTGATGAAGGTAGAAAGAGAAACTGTGAGCAAGATTAGTCTCGACAAGATTAGTCTCGAAACTTGTCACTGCAAAATTTAAATAAGATTGATCGACAGTTGTTCTCTTAACAATTTAACGACAGTCAAGTTTATATTTCTTTTCTAAAGATTAGCTGGTTAAAATTTAATTTAATTTAATTACTGTCTGTTGTTAATGAGCTATTAAATGTTGGTAAAAAATCCTCGTTCCTAATAGCTATACATACACGGATTCGAAAGGGAAAACAGCAAAGAATTACACTGGGAATTTAGCGGCAAATAAATATAAACAATAACTTTATTGTCATTCTTTACCGAGTTACACTTTTTCAGTTGACAAATGTTCATAACATTCGCGAGAGGCAATTTATAAAGTTTTGTAGCTGATACCATAGATGAGCCTAACACGACCTGCGAGGTGCTTGTTAATTCGCACACTGACTGGTCATTCAAGACGCTACTGGATACACAAACACGCACACATACACTCTGATTACATGTATAGTTATCATTAGCGAATTTATATTCGCTCATATTCCAAACATACCGCCCGCTTCGTGTGCGATTGCATTACGAAAGAGAATAAAACAAATTAATGCTTGTTGTAGAATAGGCTACCGCCCGCTTTGACAAATAGTCTGTAGAATAGGCTGCCGCCCGCATTGACAAATAGTCTTGAAATAATGATAATAAGCCTGAATTATATTTGACGTTATATTGTTACTAAAATTCAGTAGAGCGCTCGTTATTAAAATTAATTTTGAAGCGAGTAAAATAAAGCTCTCTTAGTACAAAAAATATATATCATAAATATTCAAAATTCGCTAAAAATTTTTTATCATAGATTAGAAGCAAGTGCCCTGGTAAATCAGAAACTATTCTAATCGAGTTCTTCCCATTTTATTTAAGTCGTGTGAAGATGTTTCGCAGAACTCCACAGAGGTTTTAGATGATAGAGGTAATAAGCAAAGTTTAACAATCGGCCGGTCGAATTCTGAAGTGGCCGTTTTGATTCGAACAGAGCAAACTAAGCCATCTTTACCTGGATAGCAATTAATTACACGACCAAACGACCATTTAGTTTGAGGGAGACCATCATTGCGCATCAATACTAAGTCACCAATTTTAAAGTTAGATTGTTCACGATTCCACTTATAACGGCGCTGTAAAGAGTGTAAATATTCGGTGGCCCATCTTAGCCCAAAAATCTCCACGATATGTTGAACGACCTGCCAACGAGATAGTCGATTCTCTGCAATAAATTTAACCGATTGTTCAGGGGGCTCAATAGTGGTGCCCCAATCAAAAAATGCCCTGGGGTCAAATAGGTTAAGTCTTCGCTATTATCCGATAACGGTCCTATTGGACGAGAATTAAGAGCTGCCTCAATTCTCGTAAGAGTAGTGTAGAACTCTTCGAAAGTAAGAGTTCTAGA
>JAUMHM010000005.1:52409433-52422865 GCA_032362435.1 Melikaiella ostensackeni
ACTTTATCAATGTACTTTTCATATCTTTTTTCCGGACTACTCCACATAGTCAATTACATCTCACTTATGTCACACAGATTACCATTTGACCAATTTATTATTCTTCTGAAGAGGACTGTCCATGAACAGTCGAAACGTCAAGATTGTCACTGAGAGATCTCTCAGCTTCAATTAATATATATTTTTTGGCCAGTAATCAACACTGTTTACTTCACTTACATCTTTGACTGAATATTTAAACCCTGGCCAACACTATCATCTTATGTTTTAAAAGCGGATACCGCTAAAACAACAAACGATGTGAATCAACTAAAGGAAATGACTTCAGATCTTCAGATTGATGTTGAAGCACTTGGTAATGATGTTGACACTATCATAGATAGGGACAATATTTTGAATCAGACGTGTGATAATCTGGAAAAGGACTTGGTTGAGGTTAGGTTGGAAGTGATTGAGCCATCAAACTAAATTCGTGAAGTCTGCACGTGGAGGTAGATCTCTCACCCCCTCTAGATCTTCATCGTCTGATGCTTCTATGAACAGTTTTTTCAGCAAACCCGAGAAAAACAAAGTCTCTACTCGCGCCAATGCTGCAAGGAAGCAGGTCTAGCAATCAGGGTTATATTTCATCAAGGTTACTGAGGTGAAGGAGGGTGATGTACCAGATTCTCGGGTAGAGTGCACAGCTTTGTTTAAGCCTAAGGTTAAAATCTGCTCACATGTTATTTTTCGAAATATTCGCAGTTTCTCTAATCTCAATGATATTGAGATTCATGTCAATGAAACAAATATTGTCTGTGTTAGCGAAATCCAGCTCACTCCCCCCCCATACTTTCTTCCCCACCTGGCTGACAAATTTTGTTTGTATTTCCAGTAATGCTGTTAAGCCGGAGGGTGGGAGAGATCTAGAGGGTGTTTAGCTATGCTTATTATTTGCTCTGTATACATATAAATACGAAATTCTGGATCAGTCTAAATATTGGATTTTTGTTAAATGTTACTTAGGAACGCGGAATTTTATTATATGTTTCATATACATTATTACTTCCGTTATACTTGTGGATGTTTAGGAGTCCTTAGATCTACTCTCGGCTAGGTTATTTGAGGATCACTCCGATTCTCTTTTGCTACTAGGAGGGACTACAACGCCCGTATTGGGGACCTAAATTCCTTGGAAGGAGAAGCCCTACCTCTGAACGCGCGATTTTCGCCAGAAAGGACAACGTTGAACTCTGTAGTGAACAGAAGAGGGATGGATTTACTTAATTTTTTAGAATATAATGATTTTGTTGGTATCAAATTGTAGAACAACTAAAGACTCCCCCCTCTGCTAATCGAGCAAAAAAAAGCTGAACATGGACAATCTATTGATAAAACCTTCACAACTTGTCGAAACTGAGCCGAATTTAGAAAGGCGGTCAACCAATTTAGATCTGGGAACGTTAGATTAGAATGTGTGAATTTAATCAAGTGGCAAGACAATGCTCACTCGTTGTATGATCCTCGTGAACCTCCCATGCAGTTTGAGGAACAGCCATCGCATCCCTTCCTAGCCTTGGAGATTACTCAGACAAAGATATGGGATAGACATTCGGGCTGTAAAAAAAAAAGAAAACTCCGGGTTGCGACCGTTTAAGTAGCGAATTTTATAAGTTCCCACCGTTCTCCTGATTTTTGTCCTCAAGACTTTGTTCAGTGCAATTTCAGTAGAACAAAGAGTTCCTTAAAGCTGGAAGACCATTTACTCTATCATGATTCATGAAATAGGTAATAAGGCAGATCTGTACAACTACAGATGCATTGTCCTTGTCAATTTTATAATTAAAATTTTCACGAAAATTCTGCTGGATAGACTTTCGAAATGGGCCGAGTCTAAGGAGCACTTTCCAGATAATCGGACGGGCTACAGGGCCCCGAGAAGCTGTATGGATCATATCTTTACGCTGAACTCAATTACCCAAATCCATTGATCGAGCCCCTGCGGTAAAGTTTATGCATTCCTTGTTGATTTGGAAGGGGCATTCTCTTCCGTGAATCATAATCTTCTTTGGCGTAAACTTTTAAAAATAGGGGTTAACAACCTTGGTCATTTGTACGTCAAAGGGCAGTACCTTGGCTGTTGAGATCACTCAGGGAGTACTTTAGGAGAAAATTCTTAGTCCTGTACTGTTAACACTTCTTCTCAATGATCTTGAGAATTCTCAAGAGATCACGGACTCAGGGGCATATCAATTGACTCGATGACAGAGGTGTTTTTTCTGGCCTATGCAGATGACATAGTCGTGCTCGCTGACCCGACGGCGAAACTTCAAAGAAAGATTGATTAAATCGCAGAATATTGTAAATTGAATCTGCTAGCAGTTAATGGAGAAAAATCGAAGGTTATGATATCTCACAGGGTCAGACCTTCAAAAGAATTTTCATTCTTCTTTGACGGTAAACAACTAGAAGTCGGCACTTCAGAAGATTATCTAGGTATAACTTTCACATCTCCAAGTTTATATTCAAAAGCAACTAACGATAAGATCAGTTCTGCAAACTCAGCCTCGGGAGCGGTTACTAAGATTTTCACTTCTAATAAATCGGATACCTGGTGGGTTAAAACTACATTGTTTCGGAGTTTAGCTCTAAGCGTCCTGTTCTACTCTGTCCCAGTGTGGGGCCTGAGATATACTGAGTTTATCGAAAGAGTTCAAACTACCTTTTATGAGAGAATCGTGTCTCTCCTATCCACACGCCAGGGTATGCAGTGAGAATAGAGACGCGTACCATACATTTAGCAGGGCATTTTTAGGGCAGCTCTGTTTCGGATGGAAAAGGTCTTAACTATGCCAGAAATAAAGATGTAATTTTACAAAGCCTCCAAAAGCATCTCAAGTGTGTCAACATTGCGAGACTATCCTGCTCTGAGGGCCTTCAGGCCTTCCCTTATCTTCCCTTTCCAGAAAACCGGGCTTCATACTTACCTACGCGTGCCCCTTTCGCATGTTCTAAAATTCTAGCGCAATTGTGACTTATTGTCTCAACAAGAGGTAGTGCGGTGTGTGGCGAATGAAAATATATTTATACGAGTGGAAGCATGTGCACGGTCTACAATATGAATGCGGCAAAGGATCTCTTTCATGTATTAGCTGTTTGCCCTGCCTATAATGACCTTAGACGGAGGTACTTCAACACATCTGTGGTATATACTAGTTCGAACCAATTTTGGCTAGGCATACTGAATTCTGATGCGATAAATGACATGCAATCTATTTATAACTTTACAAAGGACGTACTCCATATTCGTGCCTTTAGTCTGGAAACCTTAATTATGCCGCCCCGCCTAAGCCGACTGTATTTATTTATGTTTTGCCGATTTGTTGAGTTCAGGATTTTTATTCGCACAGGTCAATAGACCTATAAAAAATTATTATTTGTACTTTGTAGGATACTCACCACTTTGATGTAACCTTTATTTTGATGTTTTACAAAGAGCAAATACATTCTTATTTTTATTGAATAAATTTGAAATCAGCAACATCATATCCACAACTGAGGATCTAAAGATTGGTGAGGCTGCTGGTGTGGATGTTATCACCGCTGAAATGCTTGAGAGCGGTAGCGGACATTTGTTTGTGTGGCTGAGTGAGTTGATGAACATGTGTGCTGTAAGCTGTGAAGTTCCAAATGGTATAAGAAAGGTTATTATCGTTCAACTTTACAAGAAAAAGGGTGATAAAGGTGACTGTACTAATTATAGAGCTATTAGTCTACTGAGTGATGTTGGCAAAATATTTACCAAAACAATTATTAGTAAGGTCGAGGGAAGAACAAAAGAAAGGATCTAGGAAGTCCGATGTGGATTTATGCCAGGGAGATCATGTGCGGATCAGTTGTTTAGCTTGTGACAGCTCATAAAAAAAAGTTTGAGAGTGGACAAAAAAGTTTACTTTGCTGGAAAAAGCCTTCGATGAGGTGAATAGAACTAAACTTTTGGAAGCCCTCAAAGAGCATGGAGTGAATGGTTAACTTCTAAAAGCAATAAAAGCGATATATAATGGTAGTAGAGTGAGTGTAAGAGTGAATGGACAACTGAGTCATTGATTTGATACTAGGCAGGGCGTTAAGCAAGGCTGCTTATGTCCACCTAAATCGGACGGCAGAATAATATATGCGGTAAAACTCTAATGGGCAAAGTCAGTAATGAGTGGGCTCTCAAAGAATGTGCTGTAGAAGAAATACTGATTGACAAGAGTGAGAGAAATTTGCAGAAATGGTTTGGTCATTTTAAGAGAATGAGGTGGACTGAGGAAAGAATGGATGGAATGTGTGGATGAGACCTAAAAGCGAAGAGATATAAAGAGTCGTAGAAACATAATGTGTGGTCGGGGTGAAGAGTATGAATCTTCCTATGGGCTTATCAGTCAGTGTAAGTGTTTATGTGTGAATCGTGATATATGACTGCTATGTGAATCTCTTCACCTGGGGCGATTGCTAGACAGATGGATCAGAGACTCGTGTCGAAGCAGTATTGTGGGACGAGTGTGTCGTTTGAAGGGGCAACACGCGAATTCTAGATTGAGATAAAATCTATCCCTTCTCCTACACATCCCTTACTTACCTTTACTGTATACATTTCTTGATCCCAGCTAGCATAACGAGGCTAGAACCGAACGAGTTACGCTTACCCCAAAAGGGATTTGACTTAATGGTATAATAATAATAAAATAATAATAATACAATTCTTTTTAAATAATAACTCGCAACACGTAGAAGAGGTAAAACTAAAAAGTCACAAAATTTTCAGCAACTATATTCCCAGAAAATGGCACTAAATGGATTGATTAAGTATGTTGATTTAAGAGAACGTAGAGTTAAATATTGGAAGTTTAAATTTGGAAATAATATTGATTTTTATCACGCAGTTTTGGTAAGGATAACCGTTTGATTTTTGGCTTATTTTGTGAAATCATAATTTAGATGTACCTTAAAATAAAAGCAACTTCAATTTCCTTTCATCAGGTTTTTCTCAATTTGACTGATTTCCACGCTGATTTCTTAGGAATCGCGATATCTTCCCGAATGAAAGTGCTGTACAGTAAATGTCCTTCAAAAACTTTACAAATTCACAATCAAACCATATAATCTTGATACTTTTTTTAATTTTTGAGAAATGGTGGGAAATCTTCCAAAAAAAAATCGGGAGGATCCGCACTTCCCGAGCGTGTGGGATTTCTACCCACTAAAAACCACCGTCTTTTCCTTTTTGACAGAGATCCCCCCAGAACCGCTTTCGCATTACTTCAGGGAGTGTTGTCTTCTCAGCCTTCCTGGAATACCGTTGGCTTCTGTCTCCCAAATTGCTTTTGCCGACATGCCGGTTGAGGTGTTCTTCTTCATTCTTCTGATCTAGCTTGGCATGTTATTATACAAACAATTTTTGTGAACAAATACACACTTTGACAATTTCTAAATGAGTAGGCTCAATTGTTTTCGCAGATTAAACTGAAAATGTCTTTTCAATGACACCTTGTTGTCATATTTTGTATTTTTACCAAATTTCTCATTTATTGAAACAATTCTTATGAACAAACGCCATGTTTAACATTCTTCCAGAAATAGATTAACTTTTTTATAAAATGGACTGAAAATGTCTTGTCCGTGGCTTCTTGCTGTCATATTTTTCGAATTAACAATAACTTTTAATTATTTAGACAATTTCTATGCACAAATGCATATTTCTATCTTTTTTTTCATAAATGATCTCATTTTTCAAGAGTAATCAACTAAAAATGTCTCAACAATTACTTCTTGTTGTCATATATTTCCAATTGACAGCAATAGGAATGAGAATAAGAAGCCGTATAACCAATTGAACATTCGAAGAGACAAAATGGTGAAGTAACATAATAATCATTTAAATTCTTCACAAATACTTGAGCAATATGTGCTGTGAACTAAATATGTTTTCCACAATTAACAAGACATTTTTAGTCGATTCCGTTGTTACGTCATGTAACCTTTTATTCAGGTGATTAATACTTCTGACAATTTACTTAAGTGAAATACATTGTTAATGAACAACACCGTTATAGAAATCATATTGTTTTCGTATGAGCACTGTGAACGAGATACTTTAGAGAAATACAATAAGTAGTCAGGTTGGATGAGCATAAGAGTCGGTCCAAATAATCGAGAAAGGAAATATTATCATTGTCAACGAGAAGAAGCCGTTGAAGGGCTAGCATAATAGAGAGGGTAGCTCATCAGTTTAGATATGTCTTTCATACTCCTCCAAATCCAGTTTTTTTTTTGAGGTGACATCCTCGAAATCAACCTTGACTTAAGGCTCCATTTACGCAACCTTCCGTGCCTGGTCTATCTCCACCCATTTTCCCATTCTCATTCATTCATTCAACAGTAAAGGTAAACCCATCGATTGATTTAAAAGATTTACATAATATAGCATATTACGTTTCTGACGTAACACCGTAATAAAAATTGAGCCTATTCCTGGAAGAATTTCAAACTTGTGCATTTGTTTATAAGAATTGTTTAAATAAATATAAAATGTTGTCAAAATACAGAATATGACAACAGGATGTTATTGAAAAGATAGCTACAGTCAGGATTGTATTTTTATGTAGTATATCATTACTGTTTATTTAATAATTTTTTGAATAAAAGAGTGTAGAGTAATTGTGTTGGTGCATGGTAATTTGATATAGTACTTTACCCTTGCTGGCTCTACTATACACTGGTCTGGCAATTAAAACTACACACTCCTACCCTTGTCTCCAAGGAACGACACTGAGGTTACACTTTGCTTTTCATTCCTTTTTTAAAATTCAACTGGAGTTCAGGAAACGAACAAAAACTTCAAAATAAACAAAGAACTCAAATGGACCGCAGTCTAGATCCTCAAATTATTCAATCGGGAAAAGCACCTTTGATTTTGTTGGAGGTTTTAATTTTCAGTCAGATCTACACTGCTTTCGGCCAAAGAACACCTGTGGACGTGCAGTCGGTCCGTTCGTGCAAAATTGCAATTCCCACGATTTGATTTTATTCCTCCGCGGGACTACTTCGATGAATTGATGACCTACCACTTATGTGATTTCCATTCCTTTGCGGAGATCGTTGAACCTCATAAAATGCAAGATGTACAATCAGCGACGTAGAATTTTCAAATGTATATGAGTTTCATTTTGTAGAATCGCTACCACCCCTTTTTTAAAAGAACAATATTATGCATTATCAAAAAATTGACTCTAGTCAGATAATAGTATATTTGAAAATATATTTAGGTAATACAATCACTAGGTGATTAATTATTAATAAATATTAAAAAGTGTTTACTATTATTATTCATGGAAAATGAATTTCAATTGCAAACGGGTTGTCTCAAAGTCTATTTTTGAGTTTTAAATTTCTTGGGTCTTCTTTTTCAATACACAAAACATTTTCATGAGAAAGTGGATTTTATCTCGACCGTAGACTTATAACATCTTTGGCAGAGTGGAGTAATAAAATAACATATAAAAAGTACATAACTGTCAATAACTGTTATAGATCGAAAAAGGAAAAGTGTTCTATAACAATTGTTGAAATTAGGTGACTTCAATTTTTTTTATTTACGCTGAAGTCTTTTGAATTCACCTTCAATTCTTGTGAATTTTATCAGATTTCTATTCGCTCCCATTTATCCGAATTCAATTGAATATTCTGAAGTTTAAAAATTTTGTTGCATTCAGTTGAGTTTTTTTTAATACACCCTGAATTCTTTTAAATACATCTTCTATTCCCACAAATTTCATCGAATTCTCTGGAATCTTCTCAAATTCTTGTAAATTCACTTCAGTTTTACTGAAATCAATGGAATATTTTGGACTGTTTAAATTTTTTGCAATTCATTTCAATTCATTCAGAATTTATCTTGAATTCTGTATTATTGTTTGGAATTCTTTTTAATTTTTTCAATTTACCCTCAATTCTTTGGAATTCATTTTTATTCTTCTAAATGAATCCTTGAATCTCAGAAATTTCATCAAATTCTTTTGAATTCCTCCCAATTTTTCTACACGCCCTCCAAACTTAATGATTCCAATGAATTTAGGTCCTATTCTTAAATTGTTCTTAATTCACTTGATTTTTTTGAAACTTCACCTAGCATTTGTATAAATTTCATCAAAGTCTCCTGAATTCCCTTTGATTCTTCTAAATTCACTCCCATTTAACTGAAATACGATGCAATTTTTTGGGTTTATTCAATTCATGTGAATTCCTCTGAATTTAACTTGAATTATTTTGAATTCACTCTGAAATCTTATGAATTTATCTTCAATTCTGTGTATACAAATTCAAGGGTCAAAAATTCTTTCACCCCTAGAAAGTATTTTTTGTCTATCGAAGAATAAGCTCTAAATTTTACAAAGCGAACAAAAATTTTGAAGACATTATCGCGCTTAGAATACAAATATTTTCAATTTCACTATTATTTATCTTGTATTATTGTAATTTTATTATCATTTTTGCATGTAATGTAAATATATAATTAACCTATAATACAAGGCATACCTCCCATTCATTTTGATATCGAAAGCATTATTTTCAGCAATTATAAATTCAATTAAATCGATTAGCAAAACTTATTGAAACTTATGGAGAATATTCTCCTTGTATTGTAGAAGAAATCCTGTGCATATCATTCCAGGAACAAAAATTTCCGAAGCCATTTCAGACCATTAATTGTAATGAAATTACAAACTTTCGTATTCTAAGCCCGATAGTACCTTAGAGAAATTGATTTCGTTTCATCAAATTTAGGGCTCATTTCTCAGTAAATAAAAAATACTTTCTATAGGTGAAGGAATTTTTAAGTCTTGAATTGAAATTTTTCTCCAATTGAAGACTGAGAAAATTCATTTTTAGATATAGAGCGGCTTCGCAGAACCTCTAAGCAATTTTTTTAAATAAAAGAAAAATTATGGCAGTATTTTTTTCTCCAAAAGAAAGAAATTTAGGGAGGTAGCGTTTGCAAAATTTAAAAATTCATAATTTCTGGGCACTGTATTTTATACTTGTAATGTGATGTCTTGGTAAATGCAATTCACATCAACATTTTTGCAAACTCAAAAACCCTGACGCCATGTCTCCCAGAAAATACAAATTAATAACGCCCAAATTGTAATCAATTCATGACACAGTAATTGGTAAAGTAAAGTTTGAAAATAATTCCAATTTAAAAAAAATAGGGGGTAGAAAACGACAATGTTCTCAGAAGATGTTTCACATAATATCCCCAAAGAATTGAAAAAATATAAGGAATTCATGAAAGTTATTAAATAATGGCAATTACTAAAAGATTTAGGTGGGTAGAGAACGACTATCTGCTTTGAGAGTGTTCCAAAAAATACAATTAGCTACCCAGTAAAAAGAAACTAATTGAGGCGAATTGAGAAGAATACGTTTAAAGACCACGTGAATCTCGGTTTGCGGCAATCACGAATTGGAGAAGGCTGGGAATTCCTGTAAATTCGCGAAAAGTAATATAATCTTCAAATATCCTATGCGCCCGAATTCAGCAAAAATTTTTTAGGGGAACCAATTCGTGTGTATTTATCAGCACAAATTGATTTCAGTGCAGGACAATTCAGTTTGATTCGCCCGGTTTGAAGACAAACCCCAATTCGCCTAAATTAGTCAGCTAGAATACAGTTAAAGACTGGCTTATTCAATCGAATTTGTAAGGTATAACCAACGCGCTCGCCATAAGGGGTCCGTTGTAAATATCTATCAAAGAGTCCCGTAGCTCAGTGGTCGCCCTCTGGGCTATACACTTGGGATCGCTGGTTCGAGTCTCCAGACATGCACTTTTTAATAATTTTTTTCGAAGTGACCTTGACCACGAATTAAGGCGATTTGACATGCATTCAATTCGCGCTGGCTCAATTCGTTTCAACGAATCAGAAAGCAAGATTCAGGTAAATTCAAAAATAATAATTCGCCGCGATTTGCCGCAATTAGTTTTTTTTTTACTGGGATAACTTCGGAAGACTGCAAACTATCGACATATCCCAGGAGTATATTAAAAAATTACTCAAAACCACCCATAGCACATTTAATGAAACAAATCGCAATTGTCTTTACGTAAATCACCCCAAAAAATAGAGAATTAAACACAGTCACACAGGACATCTTCAGAAAGTTTCAAGTTAATCTCGTATGTGTGCGCGTCTAAATTAAACCAGCCCACTTTGTTGCTTTTCAATAAGGGTCAACTTCAAACTGAATTCTGTCTGAAGATGACTCTTATTGACAAGGGACAAAGTGGTCTGTTTTAATATGGACGTACTCATTTATAGTGTTAGCAAACAAACACGCGCGGTGTGCGCGCGATTATTGTCCATTTTCCTATTTTGACGCATTTATAAATAAAAGTGTAGGGTAGAAATGCTGTTTGTGAATTATTCTAAGTATGAAATGAGTGTTTGACTACTCCTGAATTCTTCTGAAGTCTTTTAAACCTTGCGAAATTTCTTGAAATGCCTTGAAATCTTCTGAAAGCTCATGAATTCACATAAATTCCTCTGAAACCCTATAAAATGTCTCAAAATAATTTTGAGTACTTTGAAAAACTTCAAAATTTTCAAAATCCGTCATGATCAATTGAGAAGTTTTGAAAACCCGCAAAATACCATACATTTTTTTAACTCATTTGAAATGCCTCATAATTTTTCAACCTGTTGAAATTACTTGAAATTCTTCGAATCCCATTGAAATTTTTCAAGATATTTTGCAATCCCTAGAAATCCTCTGAAAATCCCAGGGCTGCCACAGTCTTTTAGTCACTTTTTTTCCCAAATCACTTTTTAGTCTTTTTTTAAAGATAAAGTCACTAGCTCGCACTATAGTCACAATGAAGACTTTTAAATTCACCTTGAATTCTTATGGATTTTATTAGATTCTTATCAACTCATTCTATTCACTCCCATTTATTGGAATTTAATGACATTTTTTTGGGTTTCAAACATTTGATTCCATTCACCTGGATTTTCTTAAATTCATCTTGAATTCCTATGAATTTCATTAAAGTCTCTTGAATTCATTTGAATTATTTTGAATTCACTTCAATTTTGCTGAAATCTATGAAATATTTCGAATTTTCTTGATTTTTTTCAATTAATTTGAACTCATTTGTAATTCACCCTGCATTCTTATCAATTTAGCCTGATTTTTTATTTTATTTTCAGAACTCTCTTGGAATTTCCCTGATTTCTTTTGAAGTCTTCTAAATCCACTCAATTCTACTCGATTCAATGGCGTTTAATATTATTTTTTTTTTAATTCACCCTGAACACTTTTAAACTCACCTTAAATTCTTAGGCATTTCATTAAATTTGTTTGAATTCTCTCAAATTTGTCTCAATGTACTGAAAATCTAATAATATTAATGAATACTTTAAACATTTGTGAATTGTCTTCAATTCACTAAAATTTTTATAAATATCGAATTTTTCTCATTTCATTTAAATTCTTATTAATTCTTTCAAATTCTGTTTAATTCATTGTTTTTCAAAATACTTTGGGGTCTCTAGAAATCTCTTTAAATCCTGTGAAATCTTTTGAAACCAATCTTTAAGATATCTCTAAGTACCTTGAAGTCTTCTAAAATTAATTAAAATCCATAAAAATCCTGTATAATCCTGTCATAGGCCATGAAATCCAAAAAGATTCTTGTAATCTCTTGAAATATTCTTGGAATATATAAAATTCTTAGAAAATTTATGAAGTCCCTCAAAATGGTTTAGAATTACTTGCAATCCTTTTGTAAGCGCTGTAAAATCTCTTGAAATATTTTGAAATACTTCGAAAATTCCTGTAAAGTCTTTTAAAATACTTTGCAGTTCCTAGAAATTCTTTAAAATTCATTAACACCTTTAAAAGTTTTGTGATATGCCCTAAAATGTTTTAAAACCCATTTGAAACGCATTAAATCTCTGAAAATCCGTTCAAATCTTCTTAAATCGATTAACATTCATAGATATTCTATGAAAGTCTTTGTAGTCTTTTACGATTCTTCACAGTGTCTAGAAATTATTAGAAATTTCTGAAAATCTTTTCAAATTCATTGAAATCCCATACATCCTTTTTCATTATTATTATTATACCATTAGGCCAAATCCCTTTCGGGGTAGGCGTAACTCGTTTGGTTCTGGTCTCGTTTTGCTACTGGGGATTAAGGAATTTGTATGGTGAATTTGGGTACGGGATGCTTAGGAGGAAAAGAAATAGGTTTTAGATCAATCTCACAACGTCGCTCCGACAATAGTCGCTTGATCAATCTCTTTAGCAACCAACCCAGGCAAATAGCTTCGCAAAGCTATTATAAGAACGGAAATAATTAAAACAATCCACTAAAAAAATCTCTTCACGTGGGGGCATCAGTATCCAAAATCTTTCGTTTCAGACATCCCTCTTCTTCTTATAGACAATTTATCTCCATACATCCCTATCCTCACATACCTCTTTTGCTTCCGTTGCATCCATGCATCGTTTCATGCACGTTCTTGTATTTCTACGACATATTCCTTCTCTTCAGGGTCTCATTCACACATCCCAACCATTCTTTCTTCGGTCTACCTCTGGGTACGCTACCACTCATTTTGCCCAAATATACTTGATTCGTTAAACGTTCTTCTCTCATTCTCTCAACATGACCAAACCATTTTAGCAAATTTCTTTCACACTTGTCAAACAATGTTTCCTCTACACCACATTCTTTGAGAACCCACTCATTACTAACTTTGTCCATCAGCGTTTCACCGCACATATTCCGCAGGAACTGCATTCTAACCGCGTTCACTTTGCTCCTATTATTTTCTTGATACGTCCGGGTCTCGCAACCATACAACACTGTGGGTGCAAGCACAAAGTTATAAATTGCAATTTTTGCTTTATTCGTTACATTTTTACTTCGAGTAATAGCTTGTACACTGCCGATAATCTTTCTACCCTCGTTTATACGTCTCGATATCTCTGCATTAATCTTTCCGTTAACAGTAAATAAGCTTCCAAGATATACGAACTCATCAACTTGTTCTATCCTCTCTTTGTTCAAGGCAACGTTGCATACCGTTTTCTCATCCCTTCTCTCAAAAACGATCATTTTTGTTTCATTCCCGTTAATCTTAAGATCTATACTCTTCATGCTGGTATCCAGTCTGCTCATCATTCTCTACAAATCGTCGGCTGATTCAGCTGTAACAATCTTATCATCTGCAAACGCCAGCCGAGGTACTTCCACTGTCCCGAGATCAACACCTTCTTCGTCTACAAGGGCTATCCTCAGACATTTGTCCATAAATATATTAAACATCCAGGAGGACATAACGCAGCCTTGCCTAACGCCCTGCTTTATATCAAACCAATCGCTCAATTGTCCATTCAC
>JAUMHM010000005.1:52422965-52433465 GCA_032362435.1 Melikaiella ostensackeni
CATCCGCAACGTGAGGACGCGTTCGGTGGCTTTGTCATAGGCCCTTCGGTTCGACTCCAACGGAACCAAACCGAACCGAATATATATAATATTCATTTACCTTCAACATTTATGATTGTTTCTTATTCTCTGACGAATTCGGAACATTATCCTGAAAAATGGAATTATTTGTAATATATCATCGCGTTTAAATATTAGAATTACAAAAAGCTAGCTTTTTCCCATGCTAAATCAATGGGAAACTTCATAGTCTTTGCGCGACCCCTAAATATTGATCGATTTCGCTCGAATTTGGAAATTTCTTTCTTGGGCATTCGAACAAAACTGGGGGGTGAGAGCAAAGAAATTCGAAAAGTGAAAAATTAGGGCCACCTTAATGTTCATTTACATGATAGTAGTTTATCTACAAATTCATAATATCCGACGAAACGTAGTACTCTAGCGTGCATTAAGTGATAGGCGGCAGTACTGCAGGCCAATTTACTTTTTTTGCGAAAATATGATTTCCAAAAAGATTCCCAATATAAGTTTATCAAAAATCAAATGACGAGAACCGAAATTTATAAAAAAATACTTCAAATCAATACGTTTTTTGAAGTATATTTTTTGCAGTGAAACATACAAATTGTTTATTAATCATCAATACCGTGCGAAGGGAATACGACCTTGCAAGGTTATTTCAAAGGACGATTTCTATTGGTTGATTTTTTATGCTGCAATTCTCATTGCTTAACTTTCCGCCACCTTCACCTCTTAAACTCCACTCACTGAGTGAATGGACCATAGTTCAGAGCGTATGGTCTGGTGGGGGTGCCGGGGGCGAAGCCGCCGCTGCAAAATACCACCAAAAGGAAATATAAAGATTCAATGTATAACATAAATAGGTACTCTAACCTCATTGTGTCACATTCTGTATCAGCTGCAGTAGCAATTGATCGGCTATTGGCCACTTTACTAGTTAGGAAATGTTAGCTTATAAATATGTAATGGACATTACAGTCTATGAGCTTAAAAAGCGGAATTTCAAGTGCGCTCTACAGGAATGAAAGAGGGCTATATTCATGTGTGTGTGTTATGCAAATATTTTTCCCAATGTGCTCAGTTGCATAACAGTTGCAATTACATAACAGCTTTTGCAAATTCAAAAAAGAAAAATACAACTATAGAGTACATTAAATAATATATAGTTTTTTACCCGGAAAGCTGAAAGCGTGAATTATCTTGCATTAAAAACTTTTACTTCTTTGAAGTTTTATGCATTATTATTTCTTATATAAAAACACTTTAATAAAGTTGAATACATTTATACGGTCAGACTAATGAAAATTTACAAAAATAAAAAATTGCGTACAATGAAGAAGGGGGGAGAATAATGTTACGTTTTGTTACATGGGGGGGGGGGGGCACTAATCCATTACGTAATTTAAGTGCTGCACAGTCATGTTAATGACGTTACTTCGGAGGATTTCCATCACTTGATTTCTGAAAAACCTATATGGAGGATCCTTTTTGAATATATATACTTTGAAAAAAGTAATAAATTGGCCTGTATAGAAGAAAAAAGTTAATGGAAAAGTTTTAAGCTTGTTTCTAAATCTCTGATATAAGAAGAATTCATTAGATCATGGATTTATAGTGAAAGTATTTGTAATCCACTGTATGAGTTGAAAAGCAGCTCGGACGTCTTCCGCATTTATTCCTGACAAGAAAATAAGCAAACACAATTCCTCGTCGAAAATTTTGTCAGATTCATTTTAAATATTCAGTTTCCATTGAAGTAACTATTCAGAAGTGAGCTCGAAAAATAAATAACTTCACCTCGTATTAATGTGGTGTACATAATTCCTCGAAAAATAAACTTGCAGAGATATTTTTAAAATAATTGACTAAATAGTACAATCACCTTTTTGTGCTTTAAAATTTCAGCTATAAAATAAGCCTAGAAATTTAACCAAATATTTGGTGTTATTCGCTTTATTCTCATAAATTATAGTTGTGTAAAAATCTCTGTATCGTCCAGCCAGAAAAATTGGTTCTCAAAAGATACGTTTCGTATTTCGTAGATCCATTTGTAATAACAAAAAAGTGTTGCCTTTTTGCAAATGCGATTTTCCTATTTATTTTCATCCTACGAAGATTTTATGATTAAATTTATAATGATCGCCTAAACCCTTTTGAAATAAAATTTTTTTATTCAGTTTCTCTATTTCTACAAATAAATATTTTGGGTTGTATTCTAAGTAAAAAATTAATCTTAAATTGTCAATAATGTGTTTGTGATTTCTATTCGAGCAAGCCCATCACGAACGGATTTTAGAAAAATTTATAAAGTTTTTTATAAGTTGCACTGAAAAAATGCTGTTGAATCTATTCGCGCTGCGTGTACACATGCAACTTCATTCTAGATGCGTGCTATAGATTCAAGATTATTTTTTTCTGTATCTGCATCTGAAAATATTCCTGTAAAAGATTTTTTATTTAGAATATTCCTTTAAAATGATAACCTCCAGCTTTGGAATACCCTTTTTAAATAATACTGCAAACGTACAACTCGGCAATAATTACTCGCCTTATTACTTGGAATATCACCATAATGCTCTAATATAGAAAGTGCCCTTTAATTTTACATAATATTTTATAATTACACTGTAAAAGCTCACTCTAGAAAATCTTGACTCTTGGTGAGATATATTTTTGTTGTAGATGACATAAATGCATGTAAAACAATGCTTAGTAAATATTAAACAATAGTTATAACGGTTGTGCAAAGTTCTAATACTAACCAATCAATTAGAAATTTAAGATTAATAAAGCATTGTAGGTGGGATCTATGGAATCACAAAAATAACTTGAAGAATTGAAGCTCCGTGCGTTTAAATCGAGCGAACAGGGGGGGAGGACTTTCAGAGATTCTAGAAAGGTGGGCTAGTCAGAAAAAGTTTAAGCAACAAGAGCTTTGTCTTGAAGTGTATTTTTAAGAAATTATCAATGAGTTAAAAACGTAAGAAAAAATATGCATGAAAGTTGAGCTTCTAAATCTGAACGATCTTGGGGATGTAACACGCAGTGGCACTCGCTAAGTCGAGAGGAGCAGGCGCGGTATTATGAGGCGGCCAGACAGGAACGCCATCTGCACCAACAGCGTTACCCCGGCTGGAGTGCCAGGGATAACTATGGATATGGCAGCAAGAAGAAGAAGAGGAAGAAAGAGCGCTCCGCAGATCCCACCGGAGGTACCACTTTCCAGTGCTAGAACAGCAGGCCCTTAATAATCGTTTTAATAATAGTTACCCATTGGTTGATTGAAACGATCAAAGACTCTGTGCGTTTCTTTTTTTTTCTTTTTGTTTTTCCATTTGTTTCCTATAATCTCTTTGCTAAGCAGATGGTTGCGAATCAAAAGATTGAATTGAGATTCATTAGCTTGGATTGTCTGGGAATTGCGGAATGTATTTGCAAAGAATAGTAACGATAGACAAGTCACGGAGATGCTGTGGTAATCTATTTGGCCAACTCCCTAAAGTGGTATTCGCTTTGAAATTAAATGTAAAAAATTTCAATTGCAAGAAGTAAAAAACAAACAACAAACTGTACAGGATGTCTGATAGATATATACAATAATGTTAACTCATTAATTAAATTTAATGTTTGTGAAATAATTATTAAAGTTAAACATTTTCGCAGGTGCTAGTCTCCATTTGAAAGGAAGTAGAACTGACATTTCAAGTTAGATTAATATTTATAATTCTTTCGATGTCGTTATAAATTTTTCCGATCATAGATTCATATCTGATCGAAAGCTGCATAGGAATTTACTGATTATGTGCAAGGAGCTGACCAAAAGATATTAAATACGACGATGTTATAAACAAGCCTCTACTTATATAACGGTTATTCGTATCGAAAATTGGCATATCTGACTAGATTTCATATATGAATGATATGGATTAAAATTCAAGTCTCTAACCGTCATAATTCCTCTTATTTCGAAATCAAAAATCTTTATCAAATTGTTTTTCTTTTGTTGCTGGTCAGAATATATTGGAAATAAAAAAAAGAAAAATGGAGTTACACATAAGGGATGAATTCCCCACAATTCGAAAACAAATTCTTTTGTTTCAATAGGTTTTGATCGTAGGGTAGAGTCAGGTAGCCCGACCATCGGCTAGCTCCGGCCGCCCATGACTTTGAATTAACTGCACTCTCTGCGATTATAAGTAAACATTTTCGTCTTTTAGAATTGTCCCAAAGCGTAATTAAAAAAATGTGGTCTCGTATCTCTCATCGGTTTAAAAGAAAATTCGTTGTAAATATTTTGTCTCTAGAAAACACCCACGAATATTTGCATGGAAATCAATATGTGGAGAAAAATTACTTGCAGATAAATGCAGAGAATCAATGCGTTTCTCTGTGTTTTTTTGCAGTTGCTCTGAAGATTAAAATATACAGATATTTTCAGGGAAATTACCATGAAGTAAGAAGTATTTGCAGAAAAATGCAGAGAAACCTTGCTTTTCTACCTTTTGGCTACATGAGAAATTTGGGAAAGCCCTGAAGTCGATTGAGGCCTACCTAACCGAGTATTATGAATTGAGAGAATTTTTTTGTCCATACTTTCAGGAAGTCATCCTAGCACCGGCTAGCAACTTTTAAAACTCCCCGAAAAGAATGACCAAATTGTTATTTTTTCGATATGCCCTATTATGCAGTGATTGGAATAATTAAAAATTAATAAATTTTACCTTTTTTCGACAAATGAGGAACGTTTTCAGCTAATCCAGAAGTCACTTTACAGATCCCGGCGCTCTCGATAGAGATACGGTATATTAATTTAAACGTGTGTGTATGATAGCGCGTTATGATTAGTCCATAATAGAACTTAGGAACGTTCGAAGATCAACGCGACGCGTACGTTCTGACATCATGAACTAACGAAAAATTGTCTTTGCTAAATTTCTGACTGGCAGATCATGAAACGAAAGTTGATAACACCCCTTTCATGACGCCCGTACGTGAGCATTTTGAAGCACGTCTGCAATCGTTTGAGCTATTGTAGACCTTCGTCATAATTGACACGTTTTAAAATTTCTTCCCGCCAAAAGCTAGCACGGAGAAAAAGCTTTCAAATATTACTAGACTTGAAGAGGGGAAATACTTAATGTTGATAGTCTACCATGAATTAAATTATAGACATGATTCATACATAAATATTAACAAAATATTTTTGCCCACATCTTAAGAAAATCTATCTGAAATTCCGTTAAGAATAATAATCGTTTACAATGTCAGAAAGAGGCAATATACCAATGATCAATTTGACACATTGTAGTTTTTTACATTCATGGCTGATTATGAGGTCTATGATTTAATTTCTCCACCTTAAGACTGGTAGAGCTTGAAAGATATATATTTTCTTTATCTTTTGTTATAGGGGAGAGTCCGGTAGTATCGCTCACTTAGGCTTTTCTATTAATAAACTAGTCAGTATTATTCGAAATAGTAATATCAAACGTTTATTATAATGTTAGTCCTTCTACCAATATCTTCAAAGTGAATATGAAAAAAAATCATACTGGAGAGAGAGAGAAAAAGCGATATACGTAAAGACGTGAAGAGTGACGGCTAGCCCCAGCCACCGGAGAAAATCGTAATATTTGGACATTTTATCGTAATATTCAGTAACGGGAAATCTTTTTATCAATGTTGTTGTTTTTGTACAGGCAGGCGGAAATCCCCAATGGAGCTCCCCTGATGCTCAAGCTATAAAGCCTATTGTGCCACATCCTTAACGATTCTCGGAATAGACCAGCGAACACCGAGTAGTTTTCCCCTCGACATGGAGCCTCTCTCTCAAGGAGATCGCCAACTTTTTTCCGGGACTCTCAAAATCTACTAGTGACCCCTATGCATGTTCCCCTCGACATGAAGCCCTTTACCTGGGATGTCACCAGCCTTTCTTGATGGGACCAACAGTTAAAGGTGGGTTCCAAACCACCGAAGCCCCGGTAGAAGAACATAGAAAAATTTCCATTGGTACCGGCACAGGGACTCCATTATCTTTTCATAAAATTGAAACTTAAAAATGAACCACGTGGAAGGAGAAATAAATCCGATAATATTTAGACGTCGCTCATCGCAAATTTGTATATTTTTACAGAAAAATCAATTTTTTTTTGCAAACGACAGATCGTAACGTTAAATTATTCAGAATATAAAAGATGCGGCTCATTAAAATGAGTATTTTTTGTTCATATCGTTTAATTTATTATGCTTCGTGTGCCAACCCCCATTTTTTAATAAATTATAGTTGAATAATTTATATAATTGAAAAAAAATGAAATAAAAAATTATAAACTTTTAGAGAGGTTCTCGATTTTCGAAACAGCGCTGGGCAGATCTTTTCATTTTAACCCCATTTTTTAATGATGTCGAACACTGTAACATAAAGAGTATTAACAATGAGGACAACGTTTAACTAATATGGTATGTTGGTTTTTAGCCAATTTCATTGAAAATTCAAACACACCACATTTAAATAAATCATAAAATGAGAATTTTCAAGAAAGGGGAAGAGGATCAATAAGTACATGTCAATGAAAAGGAAAATTAAGGCTTAAGACTTTTATGTATTTCTTTATTATTTTTGTTATTTACGTTAATTTTTTTGTGGGCTTGCACTGGAGGGCCTTAGAGGTTACACTGGAGGATGCTTGGGCTGGAGGCCCTGGAAGATTACATGTGAGGACCTGAAGGCTTGGGCAGTAGAGGATATGGAGTGTATGGGACAATGCCTGACACAGCGGTGGCTCACAAAAGGTGGTGTCTCAATTTCAATTAGGAAAAGTTTGTATCTGAGGGTGAAGGGAAAAAGGTGGTGTCTGGGGATACCTCTCTAAATAGTGGTCTCTAGGGATACCAATCTAAAAAACACGCTCTTGAGGCCCTCGCGGCCCTCATAGAGGGATCTGTAGGCCCTCGCGGGATGCCCTGGCGGTCCTCGTAGGAGGCTCTTGAGGGCCTCGTGGGAGGATGCCCTCGTAGGAGGCTCTGGAAGGCCTCAGAATTCCTGACACAGCGGCGACTGCGAGATCTGCTTATAATAGAGAGAGATGTTTAGTTTAGAATTAATTAAAGGGATGGGACAAACGCCTTACAGGCAAAAAGGTATTTACATGAATAGGTCCATAATGTGCGTGATATATATCTAAGCTATATCTTAATCTTAAGACGTAAGAATTAGGTGTAATTTGATACAGTGCAGCTACGATAACTTTCCAAAGTTAGGGCTGCAGGGGCGGAAAATTTATAAATTGCGGACTTATCGAATGCCCCCTCTATTAGCATCATATTCGGTGCGCGTATACGGGCTTGCGAAGACAGCACGCGTAGTGGGAGAACCCCAATTAGTATGCGTGCCGTATGTGTAATGAAGTCTTAAAGGAAGTATACACTTATCGGATGGCAAGTTTTCTGAGTTGGACTATACTTCTACGTGAAGTATAATTCGATAAATTAAATTGGTTGAATTAAATATCAGTTTAAAGTATATATAGTCGCAGCATTTGAAACGCACTGATCTTAAATTAGAGGCTGCTCAGTTGAAAGGTGCCGAAAAAGATTAGTTTTAAAAGTCGTCAAATTCTCCGCATTACGATTCTTTTCATGAAGAGAATTCCAGAATAAAGTTGAAGATATATATATAAGGAATTATTGTACATAGAAGTTCTAGAAGGATCAGTCTGAAGTAAATTTCCGTTTCGCCTTGTAGTTCGAAGCCCAACATCATTTATATAGTTGAACATTTCTCTAAAAGCAGAAATCAATTTTATGTGCAGTGACTTGTCCAGAAATTTTCTATTTACTTTGAGAGGATATAATGTCCTATGTATTTTATCAAATATTCCGTATATGTGTTCTTTCCAATTTAGTGTAGGATTCAGAATAACACTCAGACTACGAGACGAGGTAGTATATTGTAGTACTGTGTCATTTAGCATTAGTGGTGGCAGAGAGTTTTGATCTATATTGTTAAGAAAAATAGCGTTACCTAGGATCATGACTTTTGTTTTGGTGATATTTAACTTTGACTTATTCTCATTAACCCATGTGACAAGCTGGGCGATTACCTCAATCATAGTGTTAATTGCCTGGAGTATTTCACAGGGAAAGATATGAGTATAGACTTGTAGATCATCGGCATATATACTTTAGTGTGCGATACGTAGGAAAATGTTTAGATCAATTGAGAAAAATTTTAATATTAGGGGCCCTAGTACGGTCCCTAAGGGACTTCTGAATTTACTGGAAGCCAGTTCGATCTTTCATTGTTATTATGATGTATAACCGCTTGTTGTCTATTTGAAAGATAGGAATTAAACCAAGATAGGGCTGCATCAGAGCATTTGTTATTTTGAGTAACGCAGTCTGAGTTCTATGACCTTTTCTAAAGCCTAGGAAGAAGCTAGGAGAAACTAGATTTTTTATTTTAGGCATGGGTCGGATGATTGATCTTTTCCAGGGATCGGGGAAAGTAGAGAATGCGAGTGATAGATTGAAGATCTGAATGAAGTGAGGCATTAACACCTCAATACCCCTTTCGATGTAGCTGATTGGAAGTCCATCCGCACCTTTGGAATCGCTCTCACATGATTGAATTGCCTTACGCACATCAAAAGGTCTCACCCGAAAAAAAGTGAACAGTGAAGTCGTATTATTTTCCAAAATATAAGATTCAGAAAAAGAAGTTTGATTATAATTAGTAGAAATGTTTAATGCTGAATGGAAAAAGGAGTTCAATTTTTCAGCAAAGATGGATGTAAATATTGAGATATTTTTAGGATTGATGAGACCCAATCTACGATATTCGTTCCAGAGTTTCTAAGAATCAGTAATGTTTAACAGTCTGGCTGTATTATATGCAATTCTGCTATTGTGAATTTCAGTTTGTACCAATGAGCGAAATTGTGACATCAAGTAGAGGGAATTATTACGCTTAGCTGCATTATAAAGCCTATCTCTCTCCATTCTGAGTCCGATTACAGGGGTAATTCATGGTGCCGGAAGGTTCTTAGCAGTGTTGGATACGTTACTTTTCTTTAAGTAACTCGTTACAGTTTCGTTACATTCTAGGAAAAGCAACTCGTTACTTTCTGGGAAAAGTAACTCGTTACAGTTACGTTACTGAGAGAAGTAACTTCAAGTTAACTAAAAGATACTTCAAGTTGGAACCCCCACCCCCCCTTAGTTTTTAAAAACTCAAAATAAGTGGGCATATGTTAAGTAAAATGTACGGGATATTTTGAGATGTAAACAATAATATATTTGGAATAAAATAAACACAAAAGGCTCATAATGGTCTCTTCTTTCAAGCGTTAAGACATAAGAATATTTCTTATTAACCTTTAAGAGTAATTGCTGTTCGAACGGCTGATTACCCAATTTGCATCGCCTAGGGGTCATCACGAGGCCTGTGAGACTGAATAGCCTTTCCATAGAAGCACTGCTAGGAAGCGTCATGTTGTAGCGTGTAAATAATTTTCGTGTGTTTGGAAACAGTTCCCACTATCCAAATACTCAGAGCTTTTCAACATGTAAGCTCGTAACTCTTGATATTCCTCTAGCCTTTCTTGTGACTTTGAAAAGTTTAAGAAGCTTCCAGAAGCTTCTTTTGTCTCAGAAGTCAGTCTCTTCTTGGCATCTAGATGTTGATCAATCGTTCTATTTTTCTTATGGCACTTACCTTTTTAGATTCATTACTTATCCAATCGAATTTGAACAGTGGATCCAAGCAGACTGCATTGATGTAATCAGGTCAGTCCAACAGTCCTTGGAGTCGTATTGGAACTTCATCTAAAATACTGTCAAGCAATGGTTCACAAACTTCCAGTTTCTCGTCCTTTAGGGTTTGCAATTTATTTTGAAGAGTCACGGTTACAGTAAGTTAAAAACCCATGTACATGGCGGTATTGCCTTGTAGAATATTCAAAGAGTACGCTACGGGAGACATTGCTTTGCAGTATTTTCTTTGAAATTTCACTTCCTGCAAATTCAATCTCTGCAGTCCAAAAAAATTGAAACAGCGATTCAATTTTTCCATACCGTTTTCTCCGTCAGTGATTGTCGCCACTTGTTCTGATGAATCATATGTTGAATTCCACCTATTAACAATTAATTAAAAGTTTTAAATATATATTCGGTTCTGTTCCTTTGGAATCGAATCGGAGGGCCTATGACAAAGCCACCCGACGCGTCCTCTGGTTGCGGATAGAGGGTATCTGCTAAATACGGTTACAAAAGTTAATAAGCAGTCGCGGACAATTGTCAGGGATGGTTTCGCAGTAAAAACCCCCAAGCTAAGGCGCGAACAACCGTGCCGAAAGCTGAATGGCAAGGGGGATGTGTCTCAAACGTTGTCTTTAGGATCCCGGGCGACCTCCTAGAGTATCAGCCTTACCCTTGCATGCGGGGCTCTGCAAGGGTGGACGAACCCTTTCCCTAGCT
>JAUMHM010000005.1:52436510-52446841 GCA_032362435.1 Melikaiella ostensackeni
TAAAAGTGAATTGAAGTGTCAGTGTTTGTTTATTGATTTCGATCACCAGGCCCAGCATCAAATACTCTGTTTTAACAAATTTATTATGTAGTAAACAAATTTTATGAATAATCATCCGTTCCAGCTATTTGTGAGAAAATAAATACCTTTTTTCATGGAAATGACCATAAATTACCCTGCAATTATGGTTAATAATTGTTTTAAGGAACTTAATTAACAAATTAATTACTTGGATAGAAAAGATGTATGCAGAATTTTTTTAACTTTCATTTTAAAAAAAGTCTAAATCGGATGGAAATTGTGGTCTGAAAATCAATTTGTCCACAGACACTTAGTCTTGCCTACTGAGCCGCGCTGCGCCATATAAGACGAGATGCTTGAATTTTTTTCTCGAAACCCAGTGGCAAACCCATTCCAATTATTCCAGTGCTTATATAGCACACTTATACCTTCCTCTGATGAAAAAATATAAAATGGATTTTTTTGGGAAACGCGTTTTTCATGTTTATTTTTTTTTTCACAAAATTTTCAAAAATTTGTTTTCTTTTTTTTTTATTTTGAAATTTATCTTAAAACAAGTGAATTCAGGCGTTGAAAAGTTTGGTCGGTCAATTAGAACCGAACAATCATAGAGTCAAATCCCATTCCGACACGAAAATTCCCGTGATCAGATGACGTTGACTCCACCTTATGCGTTGCCAGACCCTGCATGTTTGTGCACCGTCCCTTTAATTGATATGTCCATGGGTTTGCTATCTTCAAGGAGGCGATTGACAATTCCGTGGCAGTTATCTGAGTACTGTACCCCCACTACTCAGCTCAGAGCCACTCGAGCCCTCGACGAGAAGTTCGAAAGGCCCACCCATTTAGAGTAGTATCTATAACCGTAAGAACCAAATCATAATATTTAGGATACATTCTTTTTTTTTAATTAGCAGTGAGTACAACCGCTCTAAGTAGTTGTTTAGAATACCGCGAATCACATAAGTTTTCTAGTTTTCAAGATTATCTTAAATCAGATAATTGAGGTCTTAGAATTATAAAAAAGTCTTTGGACAACTTCACAGCTTTTCATAATTTTTAAACGATTTCAATAAAATTTAGACTATATGTTCTTCTAGCTCATGGCCCTCTTCATCAATTTTTCATAAAATTGAAATTATTATTTTTCATGAAATTAGAGATTAAAGAATAATTTGAAAAATTATAAAGATGATTTCGAAACTTAGGACGCATATGAAGGTTATAACATTGTTAATATTGCTGTTGCGAGATACCAATAGGAAATACTAGTTGAAAATTTGGAAAATTGCATAAAAAACACTAAGGAACGTTTGTATGATCCTAAATTTATAGAATTACAAACAGAATTTTAAAAAAATTGTTGTATTTCCAAAAATTTAGGGCTATACAAACGTTCCTTACTGTCCTCTATTTAATTCCAAAAATTTTCAACTCGTGAACTCATGTGGACGTAAGTTGTTCAAACAAAAATGTCGGCAATGTGGGAATCGGGTAAGTTTGACATGGCCTTAAATTTCTGCAAAAAAATATGTTATACTCACGCCTGACAGTGGGACGAGCATGTACATTTAGCGGTCATATTTTTGCACGCCCTCTAGATGCATCGGATTTCGATGGATACTTTTCTCAATGTCCAAGTTAAATTTCCTAAAAATATCGTAGTCTGGTCTGAAACAATCAAAAGGCTATATATTATTTTATGAGAGAATTCGCTTCAAAAAGGTGAAAAAAGACAAAATTATCACTTATAACAGTCTGTAGCTTTTCGATTGTTTCAAATCCGGCTAAGATATTTTCAGCAATTTTAATGTAGGATTTAAAGAAAGTATCCATCGAAATCCGAAGCATCTAGAAGGCATGCATTGAACAATTCCTGCTTAAAGTCAAAGTACTTAAAACATACGACCCTTTAACACATATTTTAAAAAATTTTGTGGTATCTTAAAATAGACATATTTTTAAGTAATCTGTTAGGTTTCAAGTCACTAGCTTTCAAACTGTAGTAATGCGACCATTATAAAAAATACCCTGGCGAACCGCGTGACCTTTAAATAGACAGGCTCGATACGGTAACGAGAAATCTTTTTTAGTTCGTAATCATTAATCTGATTTTGAACAAATGCTTGCTTAAATAATTTTTGGAAGATGTTATTTTCATATTTACGTCCGAGAGTTTTAAATTACAAGTTTCGGAAAATCGAAATTTTACGATTCATTTGGACAAATTATTTCTTTTATTTCTTCTCGTTCTTAAAAAAATCATTTATTCCAATGAATCGTAAAATTTGGATTTTCGAAATTAGTAATTTGAATGCTTGCTTCTTTTTGGATTCAGAATTATGGTACTGGAAAGATAAATCAGTGCTATTGCACTCCGAAATTAGTTTTCGTTTAAACTTCGAGCAGAGTTCCAATAGTTTTCAAAATGTCGGTGGGCACCGAGCTTACGGTAAGCTTCGAATCTGCTAAAGGGCGCAAGGGAAAACGAGATGCTAAAGCTGAGTAGTGGGGGTACAGTACTCAGATAGCTGATGCGGAATTTTTCACTGCCCCTTTAAGGCAATGTAGCAAATCTCCATTACCGAAAGAGCCAAACTGGATTTTGATGAAAAGATAAAACATAAAGTAATTAATGAATAGTTTTGAAAATAAAGGTTTACGCGTGAAATTCAATGTACTCTCATGACATTTCACTTCACACTAAATATTATAATGTTTCCTTTTTAATAAGAAGATGGAATAAAACACTGCATTCAGTTGACAAGTACGTGTACTTGTACTTTGAGATTAGGCTCAAACACATTGAAGCCGGGAATGGGAAACATGAACGTAAAAGTTAGTCTTATTTTTTATTTCTATGTATCGTGACAAGAGAGATGGTGCCATATATAAGAAAAGGACCTACTAACTTATGTTCACGTTTCCCGTTCCCGGCTTCATTGTGCTTTGGCCCATTTACAGTACATTGAAAACATTTAGTGTTTTTTCAACTGTTTGCAGCGTTTTTAATCACCTGCGGTTCATAAATGATTTATCAATTGCCATTGGGTGCAAAGGAGGCAAAAATATAAAAACAATTGAAAAATGAGAGAGATAGACTAAGATTCCCGTGTGTGATTTCCAGAGTGCATCTCGCCTCGAAACACTTCGAGACTCCCTCAATTGATTTTCTGTGTATTATAAACAATGTATGATATGAGTAGACACTGTTTTATAGAAGAGCTGTATTTGTAGCAGTGCCTAAACTGATGCGCGATCTTAACACAAAATAATAATTATGATATGCGTTTCGAGATGACAGCTAGTGAAACAAAACGCTATTTATTTGATATCGAAATATTCGATACTACATTCTATTCCAGTACTAGTACGAGTACAGGTAGTATTTTTGGCGGTTGCCATGGGGGCACACCTGTATCGAAACTCCACTTTAGCTCATCATCTACAGACACCGAAAGGAGGCTTTCGTAACAACTTCGTGCGTAGTTCGGTTTCTCGTGCCTGCGTAATTTTGCGAAGTGCCTGATTCTCAAATGTTATGGCAGGACTTATTAGCGCATACCGAACCGTGTATGATTAAGATCTAACCATTCTTCGCACAGCTCGCGCTCCGTTGTTTCAAATAATAGTATCTTGGACGCGTGCGCGTAGGTGTCATACAGCATACTATTCTCGCACTGTTCGCAAAAACGTCCTCTCGATGCCTGTAGATGGCGCGCAAAAGAGGACTTCTCATGCAAATGTAACAAAAATAGAGCCTGGCACTCGTCGCAAAGGTGGCAGTGGCTAACTCATGTGAAGGCGCAACACTCACCTGTCGATTCGTCTTCGGTTCACCTCAACTCGCCTTTCGGCTTCGTGCTGCGCCTTCCCACTCGTGCAGGCATTGTCGCCTTTGCACATTTTCTTGGAAAACTACTATTCCAGGATGAATGTGCACTCTGATATAGGTATCGGTCTACTGTGGGGGGTGTCATACTGTCCTGCTTCTAGACTCATTCAGTGATCCAAACGGGGCAGCTTTGATTTGCGTGTGCTTAAATTGAGCGGCGCTAACTGGCTATAGTTCACGTCCGTATTTTACATTTTGAACAATTTCAATTCAAGTCTCCTTTGAGATCACTGAACTTACAGATCTGGACTTTAATTATCAACTCGAATAATTTATATGTAAGAAAAGAAGATCACCTGGAATTTGATTTGCTTTATGAATTTTGAGTTTAACTGATATGCACATCTGCAAACTTGATCAGCGTGGGAAAAAAATCCGGTGAAAGCATGTGCTGTGCTTCGACCACCCTTGCTCTCAACAGCTAGGAAGAGTTGGAGTAGTCGTAATTCTCGCTGAGCAAGGAGCATGGTAGGGATGGTGTCACATCTGTGTTCACCGGATTTTCCCCACGTTGGACATGCCTGCCTTACTGTACAAGTTAATTAAAAGAAAATCTAACAAAGCATATAAGCTATGTACGTATGAGATTAGCACATTAGGAGAAATTGGAGTAATAAGTGCTACCGAAATTTTAGTATAACTAACCTTACTCGAGATTTCATTCTGATTAATTGTAATTTTATATTAATCATTTCTTAAAAAAAGAACTCAATTTTGGAGAAATTTTTGAAAGTGCGTTGTGAAATTCGAATTATGAGCAATAATAGGTCTTACTGTAAGTTTGATTCTTTATAAATTCTAACAATAACAATCATAATTATGCATTCTATCAGACACCCTGTATGTATAGGTACTGATTGTTTATTAACTGTGCAACCGACGGGAGACTTTAGGCTGTTCTTCTAGCACTCTAAACGGAAAGTAGGCACCGCAATGTTTATTAAAATAAAACGAAGGAAACGATTTTCAATTAATCTAACATGATTACGGACAAGAACAGGGTGGAGGAAGTAGCGTAGTGAATAGTATAATTACCTTCATTATTTTCTTTAGTCGGTTATTGTACAATTAAAAGTGTTTGGTTCTCTCTCGGTAGTGGCACGCGCTAGGGCGAGAGGAACAGGCCAAGTATTATGAATTGGCACGACGGGAGAGACAGTTGCACATGCAGCTGTACCCTGACTGGTCTTCCCGCGCAAATACCAACAGAACTAAGAAGAGGAAGCGCAAACAAGACACAAACAGTGATCCTGGAGGTACCCATATACCTCAATCAAAACATTCTTACAATCCCCTGCCCATTGTTTCATATTATACTGCTCTTATTACTAAATTGTATTGCTACACTACATTATGTTGCATGTTTCCCAGTCTCGGGGTTTTCCGAGTACATCTTAACTATTATTATTTTTTTAATATATAAGTGTGTGTGTGTGTGTATGTGTGTGTGTGTGTGTTACACCCATTCCTATATACATGTATGTATTTTATTATACCGCATAAATTTATGCGTCAACGCTTCCGGTCGTACGTTTGTAGTGTACGCCCGTAGGTGTACACGCGATGCATATTATACATAAATTTATCACGTATACAACTTTAGGGACGCTGGCCATCTTGCATTTTACAGGGACCTACTCCGCAATCAGACAATCCTTGAAGCGTTTAATTTCTTTCAGTCATTCTTTTCTTGTTTCAATCTCTAGATTATTACATGTTTTCTCCTTTGATCGTTTCAATGTTGCCTGATCCTAGATTTTGTTTTTACTGTTATTTTAATTCACTCATTCACATTGAGAAAAAAGAGTGTTGCACTATAATATTTCGATATAGAACACACACTTTTAATTACGACAGTACGCTATAATATTTTAGCATTATATGTCTCGTTAGTCAGATCAAACTTTTCCTCTGCAATATCTGTGATGTCTATTTGTATGTTCATCATCTAAATATTACGCTGTAATATTCCTTTTTCTCACTGCAGAAACATTTTTTACCCTAACTTAAGTTTATTATTGCCCATGCCTATATGCTTTATACCATATCAATATTCATTTAAGGCTTGAACCTTTGTTGACAATAAAAGTAGAATATTACCTCCATATTTAAGTATATAAAGTACATCGCATGCATTATCGCTGGCTTGTTGCTAATATACACAGAGTAAATCTCTTCCGTGATAGCTATAAAACTATAGAACTACTGAAAGAGATCAGAAATACAAAGTTTACAGTGCATGCATATATAAGATAAGGAATATGGTTTCTTAAACGACCGCAAGGTTCTACTGGGAGAAGCCGACGTATCAGAATATGCTACATGCTTTCGGTGAAACCGTAGTATATCTAGGGTCACAACCATGTCGCAAGACCGTGAGATAGGTGGTTAAAGCGTGATAGACTTGTGTGTTTTAATGATACGAGGTGATCGAAGACAGTCTTTTGTACACTACCCGCAAATGACTCAGCATGTTGCAGGCATGCGGGTATGATCTTCAAGCTTCCATTTAGTGAAGTCTTGGCTCCGCCAAGAGCAATGAAAATCAGGAAACCCATTTTAATAGATTCTGAGTACAACCGGCGCATCACAATTCCCTTACGAGGTCTTTATACCTCATCTCCATTTCTTTCTCCTTGACTGTGTTGTTTATGGGGACTGGTGCCGAGAATTCGATAACGAACATAGTTCGTTTTTCGATGTCAAGAAGAACGGACACTTGATGGATTTTCATTTTTGCGCATTTTACATTTTTCACTTGCCTCTACTTACCTATATCCAGGGGTGGACAAAGTGACCCCCACTTTTTATTCTGACAAGTTAGCGGGAATTATAAACAAAGATGTCAACTAATAAAATATTTGTCAGGTGCACCCGGGTGGAAACCTGATCGCACACGAGGATAACCGGATAGTGGATCTCCTAGATGCTGACATGTGCATTACACACTGCACCTTTTGTCGGGAACGTCTTATCTGGGTGACAAACCAAACGACAAATTTATCGACAACGTCTTTCATATCTGTTGGCCAAAATTACATTTCAAAAATAAATCGCTAATAATTTTCTTAAATAAAGGAGTAACATTCATGAATATTTTACGAAAATATGGTGGATTGTACGTGGCTTAATGTACAATGTTTTCAAAGTGGCCACCACAACTTCCGCTCCAAGTCACTTGGACTCCAGTCACTTTTTAAAACTATGGGAAACGCGCATCAATGAGTCTTCGTCAATCGCATGAACAACACATAGGTCCCATAAAACTTGAGAAGATCTTCGAACACTTCGAAAGTCAAGAGCAAAGATGACAGTCACCTGCTCTACTTTTTTGTAAATGAGTGCTTCATTACCGGATTGCCTCGTGGCTCCTAATCATTGCCAGAAGAAAGTTTCTTTCATTGGCAAAGATATGCGCTGTTTGCGAAGGTATGCGTGTGATGCGTAATCGCGAAACTGGCGACTGACTGCAGATTCAAGCTGTTCTACATATGTTTGATACGCGTAGCAACATGAAGGGCCCTGGGTCGGTCTTTTGTCGATAGAACGTCTCTAAATAAAGAGGACTTAATCGGAACGGCAAGCATATTAGTTACAGGCGCTTCATTCCTCGCCGACATGACAGTTCGATAGACCCAGTCTGTCGGAGAAGATAGATTTGTATCTATATCGAAGAGCCTCCTTAGAAAAAATTACATCGCGAATGTGGCTGTCATGTATACCCAAGTATTGGTAGGCCTCCTGCGTGCACCAATATGTCTTATGACGCTATTATCTTATAAACAATCCTCAGGGTGCGTGTTAGTTGATCTGCGTAAGAAGCCTGGATCTTGAGGTTATTCTTGAAAAAGATAAGTGAATTTATGCTTCCTGAAATGTGGTTCACCACAGATACAGGAACCATGATAGGGAGTGGAAGCTACCGTAAGAGCCCAATGTATTTTTTCGTAGACGATTTTCAGCGCTTTCTACGTTCCCAATGAAGAACAGGAGTCTTTAAACTAACACAAAAGGAAATGGGACTTGTGTGTACCACACAATCCGGAACCTCCGTAAATGTACATAGAAAAGTTTCTACAGACAGCTCAGGGATACAACTTCGTACCTCTGATGTGAAGTCCGAGCCCCAACCATGGACGTAAAAATTAACGGGAGGGGTGAAGTTTAAGAAGATATCCAGTTTCAATCGGGGGGCACCTCTAGATTGGCGAAGTAGTACGCGCATCCTTTTTTTAAAACTGATTGGTGCTACGACGAAATTAATCGACAAATCACCAAGCGCCCCCCGCTGGGGTGGGAAGAGCATGCGTGGTGTGCGTCACCTCTCTTACTTACGCGTTGCCAGACCGTTCAGGTCTTTGCTCCGTCCCATTAATTTTTATGTGCATAACCCCAGCTGCCTGAGCCACCGAGGCTGTTGAGAATATGTGAAT
The DNA here is from genome assembly GCA_032362435.1 of Melikaiella ostensackeni. Taxonomy (NCBI): domain Eukaryota; kingdom Metazoa; phylum Arthropoda; class Insecta; order Hymenoptera; family Cynipidae; genus Melikaiella; species Melikaiella ostensackeni. The sequence goes on from JAUMHM010000005.1 coordinate 52,444,860, forward strand.
ACACATTGTTGGTTTCCTGGAAGAATCAAAAATCAACTCACTCGCTTAAGATCAGAAGTTAAAGCCGCCGAAGCTACTGTACAGGAAGAACAGAAGGATGGTCAACAATATCAATGCAACACACAATGTATGCAATAAGCTATCATTATACAGGGTGTTTCTTTCATCTCGAGACATCGAAATATCTCAAGAAATACGCATCTAACGAAGAAAATGTCTGTAATAAAAACTATTTTTCGAGGGGGAAAAGCGACCCCGCAAAAATTTACCCTTCCCCCCATTAAAAAATACGTAAGTCTTATTCGAAAGTTTTTTTCGATTCACGCCAGAGAGCGTAGCATTTACGGGTTGAAGTCGCGCAGGCACAGGCACAACCGAGGGTTGTTCACCGGGGTGGAATGTGGATGCGACTCCCGCATTCCAAATCTGCGACTTCAACCCGCAAATGCGTCCCTATCTGGCGCCAATCGCAAAAATTTTTTCGAATAAAACTTACGTATTTTGTAATGGAGATTCTGAATCTGCAATAAAAAATATAGGTTCCCATTTAAAATTTTAAATTACACCCCCCCCCCCCCTACTCCCGCCCCAAGGGGGTGGGGTAAATTTTTGCGGGGTTGCTTTTCTCCCTCGAAAATAAAAAGTTTTTATTACAGACATTTTTTTCGTTAGATGCTCGGTTAGATGCGTATTTCTTGAGATATTTCGATGTCTCAAGATAAAAGAGGCACCCTTTATGAAAGAATAAGAAAACTTTAGACTTAAGATGTTTACAGCCCAATATGGGAATTTTTTGTTCTTTAGTTGGATTCTTGTAAAGTTAGAAATATTTTCAAATTTAGGAAGTTATTACGTTACAAAAGTGACGGAAAATCTTAGAAAATTTCCGATACTTTTCCATAACTGTATCTTAAATTCACGAAATTTGTAATTGAATTTTACTAAATTTTCTCAAATTTACGAAACTTGGAACTGAATTTTTCTATATATATCCTCATTTTCCTTTTATCGTCATTTTCATGTTTTCATGTTTGCCTGATTCGTTTAGTTCACGAATGAGCCCATTAATAACAAGCGCTCATGGTGGAAGACAACACTTCCCCCTGCGGACGTCGTCATATTATCCTTGCTGGTAATTGTTCTTCAGTAGAATCAAGTACAGGTTCAATGGGGATGTTGCTAGAATGTTAGAATTTTTTGTTTTAATTTTTAAAACATGTTCGGAAGGTTTGTGCTGTTGCATGTTTCTTAAAATGATAATAAATCACGGAAAATTATGATGGGAAAATTTAGTTACAACTTTCGTTTTAAGATGAATTTAGCAAAATTCAGTTTAAATTTTCGTAATTTTCACTGACAGTCACGGAATTTTATGATACATTGTATCGGAAAATTCTAAAACTCGTAACAACAAAATTTTACGTTTCGAGTGACGGAAGTTTTATGTCGTTAAATGTAATAGATTACGTAACTTTTTTCGTGCTTTAATGTGGATTTACAAAAATCCCGTTACACTTTCTTAATTTTATGAAAAATTTCGGTAGATTTTAGAAAATTTAGTTACGAATTTCGTAGAAAACGGTTACGTAAAATTATCGTGAATATCATAAGATTTTCCGTTACTTTTGTAACGTCATAACTTCGTAAATTTAAGAATATTACTGACATTTCAGCCTGAATGATTTGATGTCAAAGTAGTATCTCCTCTTGGGCTTTGGAATGAAAATCGCTTTGACTTTCTTTCATGCTGCTATGGTGTAACCCATTGCTATGCATTCTCTAAACACATTACACAACGTTCAAGCTAAGTATTCCAAACCTTCCTGGGTCATCGGAGTAAATCATCATTCCCTGCAGTCTTAAGCGGGTCGACGTGTTTGATTACCCATTTAATCTTAGAGTGTTTCAATATACGGCCAGCTATTCTCCAGTCCTTTCTGGCAGCTCTGGGGGGGGGGGGGGGGGGGGGGGGGGGGGGGGGG
>JAUMHM010000005.1:52452031-52478274 GCA_032362435.1 Melikaiella ostensackeni
CTTTAGAGTTACGTAATATGTAAACGCTCCCAAAAATGAAATTAATTTTACATATCTCTTTCAAATCTTATATAGTTTTAACAGAAAAATGCTGTAATTCATTTTCCTCGGCTTACCGAACTAAGTTATGTTAAATTTAACGAATAAATATTCTCCGTGCAGTTTTCGATGTTCCAACTTTAAAATTGCCGTGGAAACTCGTTTTTCAACCATTTGATTCAATCTGTACAGAAGTTACTAGGGATTGAATTTTGTTTTAGCGAATGTTCCCACAAACTCATTTCGAACTTCCATCTTTGTTCACTGATACCCTATAGATCTGCTTCAATTCGTTTCTCAAGGTTTCGCTGTGAAAATAAAGTGGCCAGACTGCACGCAATAAATAGAGCGATAACATGCTTGGGCAAGGGCAACCATAAAGACTTTAAAACAGTGACCTATTAAGTGAGAAATTTTTCTTTATTATACACATGTGATTTCAATTCGGTAATTGAAAGTTGGTAGAACATGATAAATAATTATTAATCAATCGAATTCAGGTCCTCCTGTTTAAAAGTTATTTATCTAAGGTCACTTATTCAAAATGAGTTTTAGTTTAAGATAATTAGTTCATTAATTAATAATGCTACTTTAGTTCGTATTAAGGATATGTGTGGTCTTACGCAAATAAAAGAACCCAGTTGACGGTATACTTTTCTCTAGAACAGCGATGTTCACGGATAGTTCCCTGACTCGATTCTCTTCCCCTTCTCCGAGTGCTTCATGGTGCCTTTTCCTCGCACGTTCGTTTGCTCTCTACCGAAAGCAGTAAAGGAGGGGATATATTTTTGCACCTTGTACTTTCCATGGACATCACTGATGCAGATTCCGTCAAACCTGTTTATTAAAATTAATGGACTGTTATTTCTATATTGGAATTGAATAATTTCATGCCATTTTTCACTATTTTCACAAAATTATGGCCCATCAAATAGTGGAAAATAATTCAGGCAAGTCAACAGCCTATTTTTCCATTTTAAATTGAAATTTTGTTCAACACTGAGAAGTAAAATCAGTAATTTGATCCTTCAAGCAAAAAAATGCGTATATTTTCTAGATTGTGCTTGAGAAAGTGGACTCTTGAGGTGCGGATGACCACATGTATCCTATATGATTCGATGATATTTTAAATACTATATTTTGAGTCTTCTTTTATAATTTTGTGTAATTTGCAGGTAACAATATGAAGAAATGTCGCGCAAGGTATGGATTGGATCAGCAAAGTCAGTGGTGCAAACCTTGCAGGTACGTTCATATGTTCTAAACATAAATCAAATCACAAAATCTTAATGCAAAGCGTGATAGTTTTACAAACGTCATATTGCTAGAAGAAACTTTTATCCAACATAAGTATTATTATGGGCATATTTACACAGTACTTTTTTAAAATATCGTCAAATCAAAACGAGTTTGCTTAGTGTGTTACAAATTATTCATAAAAAATATTATTGATGTACGATGACACCAGAACCTTGAGTTAACCTCTATTTGGAAGCAGTGACAATACGAAAAAATCCTTTTGTATCATATCAGATGTTGACATGAATAAAAATAAATGTATTTTTTCAAGTTATGAAAAACGGAATTCTTGACTCAGTACGATGGCGACGTACAGTACTTTCACGATGTAATTAAAGCAGTAAGCTACTAGTTTCATACACTTGTATTTAAAAACATAAATTAATCAAATTGTTCAGTAGAAGAATTGTAGCTAATTAGATGATCAGAACGAAGAATGGTATAACTGTGCTTCAACACTCCACTACGCTTTCCGTAAAGATTTTGTTGTTTGGATCTTGTGTAGAATATAATAGTTATTATGAACATACAATCTTACATATACTAATCTGGTTCGTCATCCACATGTAATACCATAGAATTTAAACAAAGTTACTAGAAAGAGACATGTTGAAAAAAGTCTATTTTCAGAAAATGTGTCTTCCAAGATCGAATAGCTTTCTCCATAGATGCAAATTATTCTAGTAAAATTGAGGATGCCCAGAGGTATTTATAGCAGAATAAACTCTCAATTTTAGGAAATGCATGGCGAATTGACTGTATCGAGGTGCAATCGTTACTTGACAATCAGATAATATTAATATAACAAATATGTCGTCTCTTTTCATTTACAACCTTATTTTTAGTTACATCTGAAAAGTTTGCAATGAAATATTCGAACAGTAAGAACTCCGCCAGGATTCACACTGAAGACCATCGCTTAGAGATCGTTCAAGTATTACGTAACGCCTTAAGAGCGAGGGGGATCGCTTTCTACAGCCTTACAAATTGTTATAGGGGTCGGGTATACTTTCCCGTAGCACGTTTTTCCATTATGAAAAAATGCTGTCAGTAATTCACTAGTGCATTCAGGGATGTATCATAAATGCTTATTTTTTAGTGCTTCCTAGGGCAGTAGTGTTTTTTATGGGAGGTGAGAATGCATTTACGGACGGAGTGTGAGACTCGACCGATGTGATACCCACTAAACCCACCTCCTCTTTCCCGCCGGACAGTGACCCCAGAAATCACTTTCACAGTACTTCAGAGCTACATTGCACCTACGGGCGCACTTCGCCGTTCTCCGGCTTTCCTCCAGGTAGCCCATTTGGGCTACGTCGGCAAGCTAGCCAGTTGCCCTTAGGCTATTAGCTGTGCTTGTTCAATCGCTCACTATGTCTTCGGCGTGCTTCGTTGTCGTTGACACAACTCTGAGTGCCCAGCACATAGTCCGTACGTGAAGCATTATGTTACTCTGAGCACAGTGTGGAGCACGGCTGTTTAGAGCACTCGGCCGCTCTATGACCTTCCTCGCTGAACTTCCAGCTACTCCTGCTCTGTCGTCCAAACAAGAAAAGTAGTAACTACATTCTGGGTCAGTCTCCTCTGTCATCTCAACCTCTAATTTCTAATATTTACTATTTTGTATAAAAAACAAATTATATCTAAGTTTGCTTTTCGTTCGAATCTTGAAAAACATATATTCACTTAATTTTTGCTTACAAAGGTTAATTTTACGAATGTGATTCATATTTTGCTTTTGTATATTATCACTTATCGCAGATATATCAATGAGATATCGTAATAACATTTTTACCTTAAAAACTGAAAATAAATAATAATTTCGCATCACTAGATGACAGATTAGCAAATTGGACCAAGAGTTAATGATTTTATTTTTATTTTTTTCCTATATTAAATTGAATGATGCGTTGTGCAAGTATAATACTTGAGGTTGTCAAGGCAAGAGACTCATCCAGAATGTAGTTACTACTTTTCTGGTTTGGACGGCAGTGCTCCTGTCCGTTGTTTGTCATTCCTTCGCCATGTACCCGAATTTAAGGCACTGTCATATGCCAATCTAAGCAGCGGGTGATCTGCTCCCTCCTTTAAACTCCGCATTTCACCCATCTGATCTTCAGATGTCAATCCGTATCCAGCTTCGTTGCCATAGCCTCATCAGCGCTCACGTAAGCTGACCTATTTCCTCAGAACATGGTTTTTGCCATTCCAACCTTCATTCTTGGCCCTACCTCTTCTCCAAGGTAGGCTTTCAGGGTCGCTATAACCTTTTCTGCCTCGGTGGTAGCTCCGATATCCTGAATCTTGATCCAAGCTCGGGGAACCAGCTGCCGCACACATTTCTCTGAGACCACCGCTTTATGTAAGGGCTCAGCGAATTTAACCTCTCCGGTGCTTCCGGCTACCAAAGTACTTCAGGATGTCGCCACTTCCAGTCTTCCTGATAGCTGCGACCTTCACGCCCAGCACCTCAGTCTTCATCGCGCCACGAATGTTCTTGACTGCATCGCTGTACTTTTTGTTATCTCCGGTTTTGACAAGGACCGCTTTAGGTAGGACTCTTTCGAACCTTTTCTTTGCTTTCTAATCCCGGTTTCCTGCTTTTACAGTTTGCTTGTACCCGCCGTCTTAGAATTACATCCCTTGGGGTTTTGTTTGACCACCTTCATCCACTTGCCTTCCTTCCCCTTTCTTAGAGCCATCTTCAGCTTAAGCCGAAGTAACATGCTTTTTTTATTATTAAGCCCGACATTTTCAATTTCCGTCAAAAAAATGTACAATTATCCAAATCCAAAAAAACGTGTTTTTTGCGCACTTCCAAAAATTCGAACTTCAAGAATACAATTTTTTTTAACCTTCTCATTTTATATTATATTTTAATAACAAAAACTCTTTGCACGAAAAATTCGCTATCATTTCTCAGCCCATAGAAAATTGCTAAAAAAAATTAGTCAAAAATTGAAACTTTGACCCCGATGCGCGAGGGTTAACTATTTACCGATTTCGAATTTTTTTTTGGTCTTGATTTGGCTCCCTAAAGGCAACTTTTCCACAGTACGCCTTTTTCTGGTTTTGAAAATTCGGGTTTTTCGGCCCTCAATACTATGCACGTCCTTTGCTCTACTTATTTGATTTGCACCCTGGATCCTATTTTCAAGTTTGTATATGATGTTATTTAGCCATATCTTCATTGTTTCTGCGTTTGTGCTCAGATGTATTAGCCCCTTCTACGTATCTTCTAGTCCGTCCGTAATTGGCAGAATCATATCTTTCTATGACTGGCAAAACTCCTCCGTTTTGTTGATGATGGCCTGCAGGTCTTCTACACCTCCGTATCATCGATCTCTCCAACAGTTATTCACGGCCATTCACGATGTGGTAGAATGCAGAAAAAATGAAAGCGGTTTCCTTCTGACTAAACGACGTGAAAATAGTTTGTTTCCATGCGGGTGGATTTCAGTAGGTTATACATCAGTGAATATCTTCCGGTTTAATATCCGAGTTGATAATACTGATATGCTCCTCGCTTTTTTGTGGGGTTATTGTTGGTAGTGGTAAGGAGATAATCTGGGTATCTAGGGGAGCTATCTTGTAGGATAGAAGGAGAAGAAGCGATGAGGGAAGTGAATCTGGGGATTCTAACAGGGAGAAGGAGTGTCACTAGGGATGCTAGGGAATTATGGGTTAAAGAGAGAGGGATTCTGGGTTCCCACGATGCGTGCGGCCTGTACCTGGAGTGTTGGGTGTGTCGTAGCGGACTGCGCTGAAGCGGTGCATGCCGGCCTCTCTAATGGGTGCAAGAGAGATCTAAGTGTGACGTCATGCAGTGTGTCGTTGCGGGTTGTCGTCCGATAGGTGAAGTGAGGTTATGATCTGGCCGAGTGCAGCTGGTATACCAACCGTATCAGCAGAACAAGTAACTGGTATGCCAGTAGTCTCGTTGGAAGGAGGAAAGGAGCCGAGTGCAGCTGGTACGCCAACCGCCTCAGCGGAACGAATATCTGGTATGCCAGTAGTCTCGTTAAATGGAGGAAGAAAGCAATGAAAATAAGGATACAAGGGTTATGTAGGTATAATTAGTATTCTATTTTAGCAGATTCGATGTACAGTGGGTTCGCAAGCAGAGCGGATGACCAACCCTGAGTGTGAGAGAGACAGTAGCGTAAAGCGTAATGGCGCGCATGCCGATCGAGATCGTTACTGACCAGAGCGGATAACCAACCCTGGGAGTGAGAGGTAGTGAAGTAGCATTCTGTAGTCATAGTGGTTCCTAGTCCGAGCGGATAACGAACCCGGGGAGGTAGTGAGAGCTAACAACGGTTGACCGGCCATTAGTTTTTTGGATCAGAGCGGTTAGCCAACCCTGATCTTTCTGGCCGTTTTCGTCGCGAACGCGCCTTATTATGTTCGTCGTGCCTCGCGAGAAGCTGACCGGAGTGGGAAGGAGCGAGTGGAGGAAGATGCGCGCGTTCGAGCATTGTGGGCGCTGCACTTGCGGCTCTCATCTACATTCGGTTCTGCCACTCCACCGGCGTGAGGAAAAACGTATCTTTTTTATCCTGAAATGGACATACTTACGTCCATAGGTATGTCCACACCAGAGCAAAGATAGTTCCTTCTTTTTCCGCGAAAGAGGTGTTTCGGCTAGTCTTTCTCTCTCTCTCTCTCTCTCTCTCTCTCTCTCTTAATATTTAAAGGTCTTATTTCTAAAATTGTTGCCTACCGAATGAAGAAACGTCGTCTGCGAGAAGGTTTTTATATTGAATATTAAAAGAGCCTCGCTCTATGCGAGTCGCGTATAACAACCCGAGTGAATATCACCCGAGCTAAGCCGATGCTGAAATTCCGTAGGAGTTCTGATTGCTACGAGTGTCAAGAATCCTGGCCAGCCCAGAAAACATATTGTCTCTTGATTGTTAGAAACTTTCATGAGCGCTTGAATGTTTGATGGCCACGTATGGATGTTTGTCATTTCAAGTGTACACTCTCGCGACACCAATAACGAGCACTGATTGGTGCATCTGGGCACGTTTTTTTACCTAACATCTATATCTCTCCAGGAGCCCACGCAGTGCTCCCAGCCAGAGCCCGGAGTACTAATGCGCATGCGTCAAGCAGAGCTCGTTATTGATAGCCAGAAGAGAATAATAAGTTATTCTCTTGATTTTCTATTCTCCACCAATAACAAGACTCTTCTTGACGCTTGCAGAGTAGTAGTCCGGGCCCTCGTTGGGAGCACTAAGCCCACATAGCATCAGTATACTCACAACGTTTTCCATCTCTTTCTATTCCACGTTGCATTTTTAATCGCCGGAGTTTATGATTCAGTGTCCAGATGAACCAAGGAACAATCCCTAGATAATCCCTAGTTGGTTTGGTTTATTCAGTTTATCCAGTAACACTCTATTATTCAGTGTTGAATTTAGAAATTGTCTTATGCCACTTTATTGTTTGGAAGATCGACCATATATCTTGCGCAGTCTTTGATGATGCCCGACTCAATGAGGACCGAGATCGCCTGAGATAGTTTGTCGAAAAATTTCCATGTGAATTCTGGGGTATCAGTGAGAAACCCCTCTGGCTAATCATAAGTATAGAATTACGCTGCATATCGATGATTTATAGTATTTTTGCCCTGATATATGAGTGAAAGTATTTTGTTCAGTTTTCGTTTGGATATACCAAAGGCTTTTATTTTTTACTGACTGTAAGATATTGAACGAGATATTTATATATCGTTTAATCCAGTAATGAGCGGAACCGTTGTTAATATTCTTCTTCAAATTTTGTATCGGAATGGAGAAAAACAAACATGTTTTCCCATGTGGAAATATTTCATCTTGGATTTGACTTCAAGATGTCCCATTTTATCATCAAGGCATTGAAGTCTAGCTCGTCTTATTAGCCAGACTACATAGACATAAAATTTTGTAGTTTATGGTTATAGCTCATAGTGGAAAGATAAAGTGAACTTGTCTCAAGGCATGAAGATTTCTGTTATGTCTTGACTAAAGGCCAATAAAGAAGGGACCAGATAATCTGGACTTGAATTTAAAACTGAATTTTCTGTTTAATTTTTAAAATAGCTGTTTAAAAGTACAAAAATCAGAATTTGTAGGTCTTCACGACTATAGCCATCTAAAATTTGCTTCAAAAAGACTAATATTGTAGTTTTCTATAAGGATCTCATTAACCGTGAAAAATACAGAAAAACGGACAACATTTTTGGAATTCGCCGAACAAGTGTAATAGTAACAACAAATGGAATAAAATGGATTCGCTTAATGTGCATATTATGTAATAAATTTACAACATTATTTAAATATAAGGATAAGCTTTTATGACGGTTTAAGGATGACCCTTTTCGCCAGGGCAGGTAGGCATTGGAAACCTTTTTCCTGGTTCAAGAGATAAATAAAGTCTGGCTCCGTCTCATAAGTCAGACTTACAAAACGTCTTTAATAAGTCTTGAGAATGTGTTGATTGCCTGAAATCAAGAGAAAACCCAAGACGAAATATTTTTACACGGGTTTGCAGGAGAAATGAAAAATTACTGCGAAGTTGGGTTTCGCATTCGGATTTGCACTGTATAATAATGCGAAAGCCAACTTCATAGTGGAAGCCATCATTGAACGGTATAGTGTACATCCTACTGGAGCCGCACACTTATGTCTATCACTACTATATGGCTCTGTGACACATACGGACGCTACGATTTTTTCCCCCGTATTCTTCTTACCTATTGGGTTTCATCCTCATAATTTCTATAGCAAAAGGAACATATATGATCGCCCCCCCCTCTCTCTCTCTCGCTCTCTCTTATATGTATCCCCAATCTCCAAGGTTCCATGTAAGCTACTCTTTGGAGTGGCCCACATATTTAGGCAAAAAAAAAATGTATTTGGTTGTCTAAAAGTTGGTCAGTTGGGAGACATATTTTCTGACTCAGAACGTCAGAACTATAAATCAATGTAAATGTACGAAATTAAACTATATTATCGTCTTGAAACTCTACATTATAAACTCTTAATCACTCCTATTAATTTAAATCTGTATGTATGGCAATACGTGTGGGTGACGACTCGTTGTGGATTTTTGCGGTGGGATTGTATAGAACAATGTCACTACAAACGCCCCTTTAATGGCTGGTGGTTGGTTTTGGCAGCCCAGTGGAGCATGGATCGGGGATGGGCATCCACGCGAGCATAATTCATCATGGTGTGGGAAGTAGCGCGGGGGCCGGGGTCGGAGCTGGAGGTGGTGGCGGAACGGTAGCGGCCACAGCTGCACCGTCAAATACCAACGCTGCCTCCAATGCCTCCTCGCCTCAGCAAGAACCCACTTATGTTAATCTCTAGTCAAGCCTATCGCCTCCCTTCTACTGCAACACTTCTTCTTGAACAGTGGTCAGTCCCGAAAGTGATCTAAGGGTTCGCCAGCTCTCACTCAGCTTGTTTACCGCTCATCGATTTTCTTCGGCAGCTTTGTTATTTTAAAATGCAGTTTGATTAGTTCGCTATTAAATTTACATTCTTCCAAAAGCTTATCGCGAAGATTTCGAGCGGATGAAACAGGGTGAGCAGCTAAGCGATCTCCTAGTGCTCGCATTGTTTCTCATTGTTGTGGCTCTTTTAAGCTTATTGTTGTTTTCTCGTTTTCAATTTTTAGTTTAATATTCTGGGTGTGGCCTTTGGCATGACTGATCTGTAAATCATGCATAAGTAGTATAAGACTTTGAATCTTAATTTATGAGACACTTGAAATGTTGTGCCTCCGATTGGCTCTGCTAGCTTTTTTATTCAAATTTCATCAAGTTTCAATAGAAAATTGAATTGATTCTTAATGAAAATCAGGTTTCTATGAGTATAACTGGAATACATATTTTTGATAGGGTATGGGATTTGATCCTAAACGTCAAACTTCCAGAAATACTCATCAATATTACAAAGATTAGTCAAATATTTATAGAATATTAAATACTAACGTGAAACTTATTGAAGAAATATGACTATCTCCGAAATATTACAACGAATAATTGCAGGAAGTCCCTGTAAAATACATTAACTTACAATTTATTGTTATTAGAGTTTTAAAAGCTTGCACGGTAACCTATGTTAGTTCACAATATCACGTTTAAGTAATGAAATTCTTCGCTTGATACCAATTTTGAGCTTCATACTTTCAAGAGTAAATAGAAATTACACTGTACACAATTTTGGCATTTTTTTAGCTTCTGAACATGTAATAGATGATTTCAATATGTTTTTTCTCCTCGATTACGAATCCGAAAATAAAAATGTTCCATCACGTTATGTTTTTGAGAAAAACGGGTTCAAAAAGTAAAAACAGAGAAATAGTATAGTATCACGGGCGGAAAGAAGGCGATTTTGGCGAATAGGAAGTTATTATTTTATTATTTATTATTATTATTATTATTATTATTATTATTAATATTATTATATCATTAAGCCAAATCCCTTTCGGAGTAAGCGTAACTCATTCGGTTCTAGCCTCGTTGCACTACTCGGAATCAAGGAATTTATATGGTAAGTTTGAGTAAGGGATGTGTAGGCGAAGATAGAAAGGATTGGTTCTAGATCAATTTAGAAGTCATCGCGTCTTGTTCATTCAAACAACGCAGTTTTCCACAACACCGCTCCGACACGGATCACTAATCGATCTTTCTAGCAGCCACCCAAGGTGAAGAGCTTCAGAAAGCCGTTATACTAATCCATTAAGCAAATCTCTTCACGCGGGCCCATGAGTATCCAAAATCTTTCGTTGCAGAAGTCACTCTTCTTATAAACAATTGTCCTTCATGCATCCCTATCCTTGCATACATCTTTTGCTTCTTTACATCTATACATCGTTTCATGCAAGCTTTTTTATTTCTACGACTTTTTATATCTCTTCGCTTTAGAGCCTCGTTCACACGTTCCAACCATATTTTCTTTGGTCTACCTCTGGGTACACTAACACTCACTTTATGTAAATATACTTGCTTTGTTAAACGTCCTTCATCCACTTTTTCAACATCGCCAAAATATCTCAACAAATTTTTTTCACTCTTATCAAACAATGTTTGTTCTACACCACATTCTTTGAGAACCCACTCATTACTGACTTTGTCCATTAGCGTTTTACAGCACATATTACGCAAGAATTGCATGCCAACCACCTTCACTTTACTCCTATCCTTTTCTTGATTAGTCCAGGTCTCACTACCATACAGCCGAGTGGGTGCAAGCACAGAATTATATATTTCAATTTTAGCTTTATTCATTACATTTTTACTTCTAGTAATAGCTCGTATACTGCCGAGAATCTTTCTACCCTCGTTTATACGTCTTGATCTATCTTTCTTTTTCAGCAGTAAATAAACTTCCAAGATACACGAAATCATCAACTTGTTCTGTCCTCTTCGTTTAAAGCAGTGTTGCATACTGTTTCTCACCCCTGCTTTCAAACACAATAATTTTTGTTCTATTCACATTAGTCTTAAGACCCGTACTCTTCATGCTGGTATCTAGTCTCCTCATCATTCTCTGCAAATCGTCGACTGATTCTGCCGTAACAATCTTATCATCTGCAAACGCCAGTCCACGTACTTTCACTTTCCTGAGGTCAACATTTTCTTCATCTAAGAGAGCAATTTTTAGACATTTGTCTATGTATACTCTATACATCCAAGAGGACATAACGGGTAAAGATTTCGTAAATACAGTACCGGTCACGGGTATGAAATACCTGATTTTTGGTGATTGCTTAAGTTATTTTAATCTTAATTATATGAGAGTTAACATTTTTTTCTCTTAATTAGGTTAAAGTTATCAAAATTCTCTATAAAATGAACTTAGGTTGAAGTCATTTTGTCAATTCATGTAATAAGAGTGAGGAAAGGATTAATAGGAGAAGAAATAGATTTTGAATGAATCTGGAAGTCACATAATGGTTAATCAAACAATATACTTGTACCACAACACCGACCCGGCTCGCTGATCAATTTCCCTAGCAATCATCCCAGGAGGAAAGTTTATCAGACTCATCGTGCATCACGGTTCACACATAAACACACAAACTAACTAATAAACCAATAGGACGATCCATACCCTATCCTGGCATGCACCTTTTGCTCTCTTTATATTCATACATCTTCTCATGCAAGTCCTTCTATTCCCTTGGCTCTTTATATATTTTCGCTTTAGGGCCTCATTCACATATTCCCAATATTCTTTCATTGGCCTATCTCTGGGTACGCTATCATTCCTCCTACACTGTCTACACATCCCTTGTGAAAAAGAAGTACTGGAATAAGCATTGGAATGGGTACTAAAATAAGTATTGAAATAAGTATTGTTATATCCCATACTATTTTTTCGCCAAGCATTGGTATAAAAAAGTATTGGCATAAATTATTTATAAGTGTATTTGCTTCTATGTGGACTTTTTTAGATGTAAAGATGACAGAGGACGATTAAAAAAAACCATATGGAAATCCACACATCCGCGTGTGTTGGGGAGGGAAATGTTACCGAAAGTTACCATAAGTTACTGGGAAGTAGGCAATAAATTACCATAAATTTCCCAAATTTCCGAAAATTTATGGTATCTTATGGTAATTTACCGATAAGTTACCATAAGTATCGAAAACCTGTGAAAGGGTTAGAAATTTCTGTAAAGTTGAGAAGCTCATGGTAACTTGTGGTAACTCATCAGTAATTTACGAGTAACTTATTGTAACTCTATCATCTTCATATCTGCAGAAGTCCGAAAAGAAGTCTATGTTTTGTAGAAATACTTTATGCCAATACTTATTCATGCTAATGCTTGGTGCGAAAATAGTATTAGATCTACGATACTTATTCCAATACTTACTCTTATACTTATTCCGGTACTTATTCTAATACCTTTTCCAATGCTCGCTTCCGATACTTCTTGTCATGAGGGCAGAAGCACAAAAAAATTGTCAACTGTACTATTTCATATTCTATTCAAATTTTGAAATAAAATTAAAATTGGCACTATTTTTGCAATATATTCTTGAAAAATTGATAAAATGACTTTGTCCTGGGTTCACTTTATAAAGAATTTTGATAGTTTTCAACCTATTTAAGAGAAAGAAAATGTTAACTCTCATAAAGTTAATAAGTTAACAACATACTGCACAATCTTATTTTGAAATTAACCTCTTAAACATTGAAATATGTCAATTATTTTTGAAGATATTAGGTGCTAATTAGATGCAGAATTTTATGAGCTTTCGTGCTATTATAAAGAAAAAATGTTTAACCTTATATTATAAAAACTAACGAACTTAAGCAACTGCTGTAAAGTAAGCGTACCGATAATAATCGGAAATCATTATTCCCGTCAGTAGTGTGTGATCCCAACACTCTTAAGACATAAAACAGAAATTTCGTCATTCCTACCATTTTGTGCATTATTTATACATGTACAATTTTTACTCTATTTTTTATAATTTCATTTCTCGCAAAGTAAATGACTATAAGAAAGGGGGTTGACGTGACAATCGTCCCACAATTATTCCAAAAAAGATTTTCACAAACTAATCGTCCTGAAACTCGCCCATAATACGGTGAGTTTCACGTGACCTGAGTCCTGAAATTCGTCAAGTAGTAATCGTCTTTCTCTGAATTTTTACAACTTAATTTTGTGCACCTTGTCCAAAACCTCATCCGCGGATAGGGCCATTAGGAAGTCTAGGTTTGATAAGAAGCCTTATTATATGAAGCGTTTGAGCCAAGAAAAAATTGAAAGTCCAACATTTTACACTGAAAATGTCTTTTTACGACAGAATCGCTATAGACTAAAGCATGTGGGTTTCTCTCACAGCTAAAAAATGCACACTTTTAAAGTGATGAGTATTTGTTAAATATATAGACGAAATAGGGAAAATTTTGCATAGGTTCTAAACAACTTATCTGCACGTAACAAAATTAGAAATGTTAACAATCAACTTTTTAAATGTGAGAACCTTGCACGTTTAAACCCAGTGAATGAAAACATTATTTAGGTAGTGTATGTGCCTCCGGCAAATTTTACCATAGATTTATTTTATAATCTGGAAAATTTTGCCGGCGTGAAATTTTTTTAACGCTAGTTGAATAGTACGATAGTTGAGTATTTTTACCATACAGTCAAGGTGCTCCAAATCAAGATGATGGGGCATTTTAAAGGGGTGCCTTGAAAAGGGGTACCTTGAAAAGGGGGGAGGAGTGAGTTTTATCTGATCCAACTTCAACTCACCCGCTCCCTTTTGCAAGGTTATCACTTTAAAATGCCCCGTCATCTTGACCCGGGCCTTGAGAATACGTGTCAGCTAACCCCTACAGAAAAACTCTGTAGGTGATCCCATAACTGTTCCTTGTACGAGATCCTTTACCAGAACTAAGAAAAAATCTTGTGCAAGAAAATTAAGACAATTAGCTTAAGAAATTGCGACACGAATCTGTACAGGAACATGCAGGGGATCTGAGGAGAATACTTGCGAGAACCTGTGCAGGAACCTGCATAAAAACTAATCCACCAGAATTCACTAGCGGCTTGGGTCTCTCGCTAAGTGAGTTGGATGTGAAAGATCCGATACGCGAAAAACCGTGCTGGATCCTTTATAAAAGGGCTTCCGTAAACCACGTGGCCCATTTTCCGGCAATTTTACCCCCCCCCCCCATTTGGCCCGTTTTTCCGACTTTTTCTGTAGTTTTTCGCCATTGCGTAACACTAGGTTGAGCCCCCCCCCAAACTAACCACATGGTTCATGGAAGGCCCCTTAGTTATAAAGGACCCCCTTGCTAACGAGGGGAAGTTGGGTAGTGGGGATAAAGGAAACTGGTAGCTGGATGCGAGTTTATCTATGCTCCTCAGCTTATGGAGGTTAGAGCATAATAACATTAAAATATACAAACGAGAACTTTTGTTATATTTTTACTATTACTGTTTTATATTTTTTTAAGACTAAGAATAACACTTCTTGTCTTAAGATAAGTCCACATCGACTTTTCTTCACTCCCCGTCGAGAAACTCAACCATAAACGTAGAACTTACATCTACGACTGCTAAGTCCCGGCCCTATCCGCGAGCGAAACATAGCCGTCTTCAAGTTGAACTAAATTCGAGCCAAGTCGAAATCAAGTCGAAATATTTTCACTCCGGGGCACAAGCAACAGAAATATTAGAGTTAATCTCTATATGAAAAATCTATCTTTGGGGCCAACATAATTACTTTTTTAAAGATCCAGTGACAGAATCTGACATTACGATTTTCGATTTCAGACGACCTCGTTCGTCAGTTCCGCCACCTAAAACTTCCGTTAATGCCCAGACTGACAAGGGAGCAATTTGCCAGTTGTTTAAGTGCCAAGTGTTAAGTGCTCGGTCGTTTATGTTTCGCCATTATTGTTTTATGTTTGTCTCCCCTCGTTGTACTATATATGGACATATAATCATGCTCCTACACTCTGATGCGACGAATTCGCGCATAGGCCGATTGAAATTAATTCGGGTTTATGACCAACGCATAAAGCTGGTAGTGAATGCTGGGAGAAGATATGCACTTTACGCTTTCTATCTCTAATCGCGTGACTCCTATATACCCACGAAGCAAAATACAAAAAGGCTTCGGTAGCAAGGAATAAAAACCAGAAAAAAGAGAATGTATTCACATCAGAAGCCGACCTAAAGCAGACGGTGCGTGATGTTTCTATATTTTCCGTTGCAATGGATGGTTAAGTCGAGTCGCACCCTAAATTTAGGGGATAACGAAATACCAGCTTTCATCGACGGTGACAGACGAGGTTCAATTATACGTTGGGCAGTAATACGTAGAGCACGCTTTCGCGAGTATTTCAGAGGACGGATCTCGAAAATGGAGTACCTTATATGAGCTGCAAAGAGGCTCACTCTTCATTTGACGACTATTTACTCCTTAATATTACTGGAGAGAGTATAAGTGTACTTCCACATTAAAACAGCCCACGCTGTTGTTTGTCAATAAGGGACAACTTCGAACAGAATTCTGTCTGAAGTTGATCCTTATTGACAAGCGACAAAGTGGGCTGCTTTAATCTGGAGTAGAGTGGTCCAAAATAAGAGACTGTTTAGATCTTCACGGGCCTATACCTATTTTGTTTGTAGAGTCATTTTTTAGCCGAATAAAATATTTCATAGGTTCTTGTAACAGTAATGCTAAAGAGAAAAATCTGTGACTTCACCCTAAGGATTCATCTGCGAGACCACTTCACTCTTCGTTCCAATCTGGTAACTGTCTTTATAGTGTTTGTCTACCTACAGACCTTTTTTGGGAGTAAGTTTGTATTTCGAGTCTTCAACAGGATTCGACTGGGCGGTTTATTGCACTCGCCATAAAGTATTCACCTGTTAACCTACGGACAAACTTATAGTGGAATTATCAGCCTTTCCCCATTTTTCAAACGCTTGCGATTATTGTTAATCTTTGATCATTTGAACAAATTGGTTCTTACGAAAAACGACTAAAACAAAAATACGTATATTTTTTTCAGCTAGGCTATACATATTTGCCGGCGCCCATGAAATATGGAGCTTTGCCAAAAATTCTTCCCAATTAACCGATGACTTATTTAAGTAAATACTAAATGCAATTTTTTCGAATAAAATTATTATTCTAAAAAAAGTATCATTTATCGTAATCACTACAGTAGCATTCAAATATACAGAATGTATCAGAAAGTAACAAAATTTGTGCTTTGAAATTTCTGATCCAGACAACTTAAAATATTGAGAAAATGGCGAATTTACGTCAAGTTCTTGAGGAACTCTATTACAGACATTAAATTGGGAATTCATTTTTCTTCTAAAAATGTGGGGCTTTTTAAAGTATGTAGTTTAGAGTACCTGCACTATTTCAATATTGATTTTATTTTCATTTTTATTATAACTCACTATTTATCAAAAAAAATATCTGTCGATCCTCGACAATTGGTACACCCTCGGTAATTGGTTCCTTTACCGTTTGCGGCAAACATACCTAAAGTTTGCACAACAAGTTTCAAGCAAACTTCCGCAAGCAAAAAGATGTCCGCCTTACAGCAACATCACGAGACAAGTTTGAGCTGCGCAGTAGCTTTCTATGACACCTAGGGTTGCAAAGTAGTTCTTCTTTGTTGTTTTTTTCAGAATGGTGCCTTATGCGTGCATAAAATGTATCAAGTTTGGTGTTTAAAAATAAGAAACTTTCTCGACAACTTACGACAAACAAGTTTCCCTCAAACTTTTTTCGCAATTTTGACGTAAGGCGGGCATTTTTTCACATGCGGCAAGTTTGCGTAAAACCTACAATGCGAGCTTCCCAACTTTGCGCCGAAAATCTTAGACAAGTTTGCCGCAAACTATTCTGCTGTTCTATGGAAAAAGGCAGTAACTGTCAAATGAGCTAAAGGAGAAAATCGACGGAGACGTTTGAATCTGGTTTTCCTTATTCCGCTTAATTTAATAGATATTTAAATAGTTTTTCGACTGTTATTGGGTAATTTCAGTGCGATCTATCTATTTATGAGAAAGTAACTAACAGAAATTATCAATTAATATGTAAAAATGTAGATGCTGCCAAAATTCCAAAGCGTTTCTAAGGAAGAAGGCAGTAACTAGTTTCTTCATCTTATTCGAGAAAACGGAGGTCGTCTCGCGGCCCCTCTTTCTTGAAGAAGGTAGCATCTGCAAGAGTTTAGTATCAATACGCTATATATTTATACAATAGGAAGGCAACAAAACGTAAATCGATGTCTCGACATTATGAAGGATCTATATATATTGAATAATTTGTACCTATGATAAATAATAAATGTATTTGCAATTAATATTGCAGATGCTGCCTTTTTGCTCAGAAGAGGCCTTTTAATTCGCGGTCTGATTTCCGAAAGAGACCACGCCTCGTACATGCTGCCTTTTTCCAAGAACTCGATGCCAGGAGACTCGGCCACTTCTATGGAAGAAGGCAGCAAGCGGTAGATGCTGCCTTCTTGCGTAGAAGTAGGCCTCAAATTCAGGCGCAAGTTTCCCACATTGTATAGTTACTCCCGTTTTCTGCAGATGCTACCTTTTCCCATAGAAATAATATTCGAGACTTGTAGCTGCTGCCATTTTAGCTGATGATGCAATAATTAATTTATGTAATACCAACAATTTGAACAAAGGATTTCGACAGATCGGTAGATGTCTCTTCAACGATTTCAGTGATATAAGAAACTCATTTTGCGATTTTCTGCAGTGATTGCCTTTCTCTGCAGAACAGCAGTGTTGTGCTATCCATATAATGTCTTCCTGCAACACTTTTTAAAAATTTTCTGATACATATGATACGAAACATAAATAAAACTATTTTCGGTTTTATATTATTTATTTGTATAAGAACCTTGATGTAAGTTGTTGGCTGCATCGTTAATATAAAATTCACACCGTTTTGAATGATCGATTCTTTATAGCAATTATTTGTAATACTTTTCGATAATATAGATATTAAAATATTTCAATTACAATTATCACATATTTCAAAGATCGTCAATGGAAAATGCACAGAATTTTAGATGAGTAATTCTTGTAACTGTGTCATTAGTACGATCATTTCGAAGACTATATTTACCATGATAATTATTTTTAAAAAAATAATGAAAGATAAATAATTAAACTTTTCTTCGATATAAATATTATAATGACTTTTGTAGTTTATATAGTTGTAATTTTGTGGTGAAAGTTCGGGCGACGTGCGATTGCACTGAGGTTCTTCACGCGTTCATGATTTCTCCTTTATACTCGATTCATTTCGTCTTCACCCCAAGGTTCATAAAGACCTGTGGCAATTTCTCTGCCTTTCTCACATGGCGCGTTCTCAGTGTGGAGGAGGGGATACGGTTGGTTATGGGTAACAAACTTTGTTCATAACTTTAATGCGTATTCTTTCTCGTGTTGATTGTGTTCATTTTTTTTGGATTAACTTGGAAAATCGCATTTTGACCACTGGCGCTGATATGTTAAATAATAATACATCGCCTCATTATCTCCCTTGCTTGTGATCCAATTCAATTACGACACAAGCATTAGAACAGATTCTCAAAATTCACTCAAACATCATGCATCATTTGTCATACAAAGATATATACTCGACCTTTTACAAAACTACTTTCTTACTTTACTCATAATATTAGTCAAAACAAAATTAAATTTCAAATTAAATAATGAATTTTTTTGTGAATATATAATTGGTCAGGATAAGTGTATCGTGATTCCATGATCGCTTAGTTGGTGAAAATCCGCAATGCTGTTATAGATAAATAGTCATATGACACGCTAATTAATATAAAAATAAATAGTCACACTTCTCGTTCATGAGAACAATACGTACATGGACACAAAAATATTTTCGAAGACTTGTATGCATGAAAAATGACATAGTCAAAATCGATGCTCATTCATTTAGAGGATAGTAATTGCACCATAAAGGGAAACCCGGGACATCACAAGATCAATGCTTCGATAGACGTTATTTGTATGATATAAATTTACGGCAGACGTTAAACTCTAGAAACTGTATACTTTTTTTTGACAATGATTTGTTTCAACTATTGTTTTAGTAATATCAAAAATATAGTAAAAGTATGTCACGGGTGAATTATCAGTCCTTTCATTTCGTGAGAATCGGCAAACATTTGAACCATGCAAATGAGCAGGATGCTTGTTCAAACAATAATTCAATGGAATTCGCCAATATTAATTCAAAATATTGATTGTCGATGAGCAATTGATGACACAACTCCTTTGAAGTCATTCATCTATTAAAATCTTCGATTCACGAACAAATTTCAAGGTGTCTGTAATACGAGGGTTGTCCAGAAAGTAAGAGTACTGTTGCCATTTTCGGCTGTGAGAATTTTCTTCACCAAGTTTGGCAACACTGAGTAGTAGAAGGGGTTCTCCTGAGCACAACGAGCACAGGGAGACTTCGGTAGTACGAAAACTAACCCCGTAATGTCAGTTTGCGTGAAACATGTCGTAGAGAAGTCCCGCCAAGTCGCTAACGCTAGCGAGTTCCTTGAGCGGTTTTAAGTGGAAGGTGAGGATTTTCTTAGCTCTATTGTTATATGAGATGGTGCCTGGGTGGCTCATTACACTTCAGAGACAAAAAGATAGCCATTACAGTGGTGTCACACCAGTTCCCCATCCGCCGAAAAATTCAAAACTTCAATTTCGGGCAAAAAAATCATTTCTTCTGTGTTTTGGGACCGAAAAGGGATCATTTTGATCGAATTTCTACATCAGGTGGAGACTATCCACGCAGAAAGATACTATGAGACTCTAAAAAAGCTCAAGAGGGCGATTCAAAACAAGCGGAGGGGAATGTTGATGAAGGGAGTGTGCTTGTTGCATGACAACGCTCGTCCGCACACAGCCTTGGTCACCAACGAACTTTTAGATTCATTCGATTGTGATGTTTTGAACCAACCTGCTTACTCCCCTGATTTGGCTCCTTCAGACTACCATCTTTTCACGAGCCTGAAGACTCACATGGGTGGAAAAAAGTTTTCCACTGACAAGGAGGTGCAAAGAGAGGTCCTGAAGTGGGGGAAGGCGGTGGCGAGAAACTTCTTCGAGGAAGGCATCAAAAAACTTATGCCATGGCTCAGTATTTGCATAGAACGGGAAGGCGACTACGTGGAAAAATAGTTGACATGTATACGAACAAAACGCTGTAATTTTTTTCAAAACACATTTTTTTAATCCAGTACTCTTACTTTCTGGACATTCCTCGTAAAAGGTACATTAGGCCGAATTAGTTTAGTTCCTGGATTCTTTAAATAACAAGGTTCTGTTTCAGTTATTTTCGTTAAATAAATCATATTTTCTATAAAGGTTATCATTAATCTTTTCCAATAGATCGAGAATCACGTTAATATTTTTAGAAAATTCTGTAGTGTTAGGAATATTGTCTCTATACTTGTTTCCTATTTTCGTGGTCTCATGTATATAAAAATCAACATTATAATTGTGATCAAATAGAAATGAAATGTCATACGCATCATCAAAATAATTTTCAACATATAAATTTTTTTCAAGAATTTCGATTGGATTGAGAATAAAGTTAATACTTTCAGAGACAGTTTTAGTCTTATGGAAATCGCCTCTACACTCCACTCCTTTTTTCGTTATCTCTTTTAAAATACAATCAACGTTGAAATCATAATGAGCAAATAGAAACGACAAGTCATACACGTCATCAAAACAAGTTTCAGACTGGTTATAAGAAATTTCATCAACATTATTATTTTCATGATAAGAGAGAACATTGTAACGAGTGGTACACAAAGTCATGTTTTCTGTAATTGAGTCCGTATTTATGTCAGGCGATCGATATGTCATTGCCACTGAGATTCTATTTTGATTAACATTTAAATTTTCTTCAATACTCTCATGGCAATATGATTCTCATGTGAATGTTTCTATCTTTCTTTATTGGTTACGCGATACGCTTTGATTTGTTCAGCCACTAGTGTTTTCTCCCCCATCGATTCGTTTGAGCTAAAAGATGTAGTGGTTACCGCATTCAGAGCATAATTGTATTTTTAAAATTATTTTATTTACAATTTTGTACAAAAAAATAAAGTGTTTAAAATATATCATATAATTCTAATTCAATGAGACTCCATAATTTCAGCTGTTGCGTAACTAAAATGAACCTTTTTTAATGATTTTCTAAAAATATTGCTTGTTTAATAATGTTTTTTAAAATGTATAATTTGGAGAAAAAAATTGATATTATGAATTTAAGTTGATAATAGAATAAATGTTTTTTTGACGTGAAAAATTAATATATAAATTAATTGAATAATGGTGTTTATTTAATGACCGAATTAAGTAAGAAAGAATAAGCAATGAGAAAACATCTGAAATTTGTCTCAAAAAAGGCCCTCGAAAGAAACGGGGGTATAAAAACGCCGCCAAATATTGCTTTGCAACACCATTGAACAAACAAGAAATACATAATAAAACCAAAAAAATTTTAAAAAATACGTTCATTATGGATGGCAAAAAAGTTTCACATGCGAGAGCTTTGAAATCAATAGGCATCGCCAAGTAATATTCATGAATTCAAAGACATTTAAAATTCTTCCAATGTTTCATAAGTCAATATTTACGTTAAACAAATAAATTACACATTTGAAACAACGAATATAATTTTTAAGAATACTGAAAATATAATATGAGAAATGTTTAATATTAATGTCCAAGAAGTAGTAAATGTGTCGTTACAAACATTTATTTAAAATGCACATTTAGTGGGGATGTCTTTATTTGGACAATAAATCACATCTATCAATGCACTTTTCAATTATTACGTATATTGAATATAAGAATAATGTAAATAACATTTAGACCAAAATTTTAGGGATAACAATGTGGGATCCTAAAGGTAAGAACTTAGGGGAGAGCAGGGTAAGTTGGCTCGGAGGCTTAGTTAGCGCGCCCTTATTTACAATAAAACTATAATAGTTATACTCACGAAAATAGTACTACCGTCTACATTATTGCATAATGTATAATTGATAAATAATTCACAATCAGTAGATTGCTCAAAACATTTTTGTTACAAATTCATTAAAAAATTTTTTTCGGTAATTCTTAGTTAATTTCAGAGCAATTGAATTGATTTGGTGCAGACGTTAAATCGCATGCAATTTTGTACAAGACAGTGAATAAGCAGTGCAAATCGCATGTCAAGTATGTTATGTGCCGCCGATTTAAGTTGTTTATTACCGTGATATGTTACCTCTCAGATGATAAGAAGATTCAAGAAGTTCGTCGGCAATAAGTTTAGTATTGAACGTAGAAAAGTCAAAGGTATTGGTTTTCAAAAAATATGGGGGAGGGGGCAGAGAACAGGAAAAGAAATTGAAGTGGAAAAGATTGAATATAGAGCAAGTAAAAGAATTCAAATATTTAGGGTATGCATTCAAAAGAAACGGAGGCTGTGATAGACATATTCGAGAAATGGTTGAAAAGATCAATATTGTGATGAAACATACGTGGGGGATGGGAGAATTACTTTTGAGGGAAGAATAAAGATTTTCAACAGCATTATGGACGGAGTTCTGGCTTATGGGGCAGCATTATGGGAATGGTAAGAGAAGGCCAATTTGAAAAGGATTCAAGACATATATATTAGGTGGGCACTAGGACTCGGCCGTCATACACCAAATTATGTGGTTTTGGAAGAGACAAAAATCGAAAAATTTAGAGCGAAAGTATGGGGATGAGCAATATTTGAAGAAGGAGTAGAAGACTCCACAGAGAGAATTATAGCAAAAGAATCTTCAAAAGAACAAAACTACTTGAAATCTGAAGACTCGAAGTTTTCAAGAAAGGGGGTAATATCTTAGAAGGTGTGGTTATAGTCAAAAAGATCCTCAAGATCCTCGTTCATGAGTTTTGCGCTACGGCCGCCATACTATAAATTTTTTTATTTTCAAATGAAATCAAATAAAAGGAGACAAATCTGGAGAGAAAATCGGAAATAGATCAAGGAATTCAAGCGCGAGCTCATGCAAACTTTCTGAAATAAAAAGAAATCGTTTAACTCATTTGCATTAAAAATTATCAGTAAAAAATTACTAATTGTTTCTTCATATTTGACAAATATATTTCCAAAATTTTGAGACAGAATAATAATATTTAAGGCCTCTTTGAAAGCATCATATAAGTAACCTTCAAAATTATGGCGAGGATGTAAGCAGCAGAGGTGATTATGAGTTCTAATGGCAATAATGTTGGCGGGGGCGAAAACGGCTACCTCGGTCTATGTCCTATGATACTGAACCCTTCGAAATTTTTTTTGCTCATTTCCTCCAACAGAAGGCTCTGCCTTCGAAGGACCTTGGGTAGCTGTCCTCGTACCTACCAGCAATATTACCATTAGAACTCATAATCACCTCCGCTACCTACACTGTCGTCTAAATTTTGAAATTTACTTGTTTGATGCATTAAAAGAAGCCTCAAATATTACGCTGTGTATAGAAGTCCGGTGCCGTGTGCTATGTTGGAATCCAGTATATTGTTCTGATTGGTTAATCGCCAGTAGTCTGGGGCTACTGAATGGCATAACGCTGTACTGCACAAGAGAGGCGCCCAGTTCAAAACATCCGGTGTATGTGCATCATGATTGTCAGATTGTCGCAAGTGTAGCGAGAGAATAAACAGTTACACATTTAATTATTTTAAAAATTAACACTTACATTGTCCTTCAAAATTATTTAATTTTGAGGTTATATGGCATGGTACAACTGTACCGTGCTGTACTCTGCACGTGTACGTTTCAAGAAACGTACTGAGTTGTAGAGTCGACGAAGAACTGAATTCTAACGGAACGGAAACAAGGTCTATGGTTTAATGTCTCTGTTTGTTAAATTTGAAAGAAAGACTTTTAAAAACATAAACTCTAATAAAGTCATCTTGTGTAACAGAAAGTCACACAAAAAGTCTTCGGAACGAGAAAAGTATGTTTCCAAAAATTTGTGTGAGAGGCTCATTAGAGACAATTATCAGGGCCGTCTCAAGAAATTTCTGCGCTCCAGGCAAGATGAAAAATTGCGCCCTTTGAGATATGCGAGGTTTTATATATATATATATATATATATACATGATTTGCATGAAAAATGCAACAAACATTTTCTAAAATCTAAACAAAAGTTTGTTATTGATAGATTTTAGCAAATTGAGATCAACGTTTATACGTTATTAATTCACAACAATTTTTTTTTAAATCTACGTTTTTTTGATGAAAATGTATGCATAAAACAGACGCATTTTATTTCCAGAACATAACAGTATAAGAATGTTGACTGAGACATAATCAATAAACACACATCCACTAGTAAACATTGAATGATGTAACCATCAAATTTTTTCACACATATACTTTCCGAGTTTTCATTTTTAAAAACTCGAAAATAAGCTCTTTAAAATCCAATGAACTTCGTTCACCACTTGCGACTGATACAGGAAGAGTAAAAAAAATTCGAAGAACGACGACTACCTTGGGAAAATTATTTGAAAGATGATTCTCATAAATAAAATCGAGTACTTCATTAGGTTTAGCGTGATTAGAACTCTTCTCGTGAGAATTTGCAATGCAGTTGATGAGTCCAATCCATCGATATCTTTGATATTTTCGTTCCCTTTATCTGTCATAACTTTTTATAAATCGGTATATTTTTTCAAAATATTCGTGGAAGTCTGCTAAGCTAAATTCGACACGTCATACACAAAACCAAACAAAGAATTTATTCGCTCCATTTGAAAAAATCTTCCAAGAAACAGAGCTTATCACAGTATCAAGAATAGGATAATAAAAATTTACTTTGAACTTCTGCTTAACATGAAGAATAGGTCATCGTCAGCTTCACAATCAAAACTTTTTGTTCGCCTTCTTAGTCTTACTTTCTTTGATTTGAATTTGAAATTAGCAGGTATTTCTTGTTCTTTGGCAAGAGATTCAGCTTCCAATATTACTTCATTGAAACCTGTTTCAGTTCGAGAATTTTGAAGAAATAACTTAGCTGCAGCTAGTTGATCTTAGCCCGGACGCTATATCCACTTCCGTCGGGTCGACGAGGCCCAGTCAGTTTCTTTTATGATTCTGATGCACGATGATCTCCTGATTTCAAATCTATGTGGTACGTCTCTGGCATTTATAGGGTTTGCGAGATATTCGCAATTATGTAAATTTGATTAGTACCCGATTATTACCTATGCAATAAAAATTTTTTGGGCATATTTTCGACCAGACGAATATTTATAGCAGAAAATACACAAAAAGGAAAATTGCTGGAAAAAAATATCTCCGTCAATACCTCAGAAAAAATTGTTCAAACGAGAATGTGTTTTTGCAGATCCGAAAGTGCTGGTGAAAATACACATTTTTTGTAATAAGTATTATCCCCGTAAAGTTGATAATTTTCGAGGAAACAGAGGTTTTATTTTAGGAAATTATAATGCTTTACAATAAAAAGTCGTTTTTCTCGAAGCAAATTGATTTTCGAATTAAAATTTCTTTAAAAAATCATGCTTTACAAACTAGCAAATACGAGTTCATATAATACTGTCTGTAAGTTGTTTAAATTTATTCAATTAGGCAGCATTGTTAAATTGGTTTACTTCAACTTGCCATAACTTTTTAGAAAAAGGGCCGAAATGTCTGAAAACTAGTCTTTCTATTCTTCGAGATCCTATACTGAAATACTGGCATTGGTTACAAATTTTTAAATAAACTAAGGTTCACCTGTACGCTCCTTGTAAGTGAAAGTTTCTAACTCGGTTTCTATCTACAGCAGAAAATCAGGACAAAGCTTAAACAACTTTGGACATCATCAGAAGTGCATTCATACAATTTTCTTTCAATTATTTTTATTCGCCTAAGAATTATTAGCTTCTATTTTTTTGGAGTTTTGGCTTTACAGATGACGATGGGTCCTTGAGTGATACTATAAACTTGGAAGCGCGCACATGATTGTCCGGTCAGCTTTGAGTTCGCAGGTGTAGAAACTGTGTAAACTGTAAGGGTTCAGGGATCCAAACTCTTGAATAGAGCATAGAAACTTCAGTAATTTGGATCCCTGAACCCTAACACAGTTTCTAGGCCTGTGAACTCAGAGCTGAGCGGATATGTCCGCGCTTCCAAGTTTATAGTATCACTCAAAGACTCATTGTCATCTGTAAGCCCAACAATCGAAAAAAATAGAAGCAAATAATTCTAAAGCGGATAAAAATAATCTAAAGAAAATTGTATGAATGCACTTCTTATAATGTCCAAAACTGTTTAAGCTTTGTCCCGATTTTCTGCCGCTTATAGTAACCGAGTGCGA
>JAUMHM010000005.1:52496601-52509076 GCA_032362435.1 Melikaiella ostensackeni
TGAGCTACCATTTTTTCTTCACTTACTTTTTGAACGTCAAAGCCAGAGGACTCGAATTTTCTCGCCGATAGTAGAGAGTCTACTCTCGACATCGAGTATGAGTGCGGTAAGCGTAAAGGCCTTCTGTTCGAGTCACGAGATTTTAAGGGTGCGAACTTCTGTAAATTTTCGAGGAATTTCGCTTACGTTACGAAAAAATAAAATCTCAAGTCCGAGATTTTGCATCTTGTCAATCTGACTCAGATTTATTCTAATAGATTCCTGATAGCGGAGGCGGACGGGCTGGAGAGTCTACTCTTGAAACCTAGTACGTAACCTATCAAGAAATTCGTATTCTAATAGTACTCGAATTGACGAAAACTTCGAGAATTTTTGTATTTCAAGAGGAATAAGAGAAATGATTCTTTTTTGAAAATTGAGCTGCGAAAAACTCAAATAATTTTGAAGAATCTGAAAGAGAAATAAAGAGAGCGATTGAGACTTAGATCGTATTCCTTAGAATTCGAGAACTTTGACAAAAAGAGTGAAGAAATTGAGATATCTTTGCGTGACTTTTACCAAACATAAAAATAAATTTAATTAATAGAAAAATAAGGCCGGCAAATTAGAAATACCTCTTATTGCGAATAGAGAATAGAGAGATAGTGAGATATACGTATCATAAGCGTAGATAGAAATTAGGCGAATACTAAAATTATCCTGAAGTCCTTTATTATTATTATCCTAAAATTATTTGAAGTCCAGAAAAGTGAAATTTAATTTGAAACTTTTTAATTTCAATAGTGAACATAAGAACTAAAGACTTTTCAAATTGAATGTTTGAAGTTAATCAATATTATAGCTGTCAAAATTGAATAATCTCAAATGGCAACCGTTAAAAATGGACAATTTTAATTTTGGAAGAGACAGTATTAAAAGTTCTATCAAAAATTGTACAATTTTTATGGAAGAATTGTAAAAAGAATACTGCCAAATTGTAACAATACAAGTTCAAGAATTTGAAAAATAGGCTTTTGAAAATGAAAAAAGTGAACATTCTGAAATTTAAGGTGCTGAAAAGTGACCAAGAAGAAATTTTAAACCGTAAAAGTTAGGAAATTTTTTATTTTAGCTTTAAGAAAGAGACAGTTTCAATTCGAAAGCGATTAATGCTTTGAAATTTCAATTTTGAGCGCATAAAGTTGATACAATGAAAATTGCACACAATTTGGTTAACGAATAATTGAAAAATTGAATTTTTGAAAACAGCACAATTTTACTCACATAAAGACCTTCAGAATAGAAAAAATATATTTATATTCACTTTAAAATTTGATATTGAAAAAATAAAAACGTTATGCCATAGAAATAAAGCCCGCAAAGTGAATAATCGTTGATTATAATTCCATAAGCTTTTAGAATAGAAAAAGTTCAGAATGGAAGAAATGAAAAATCCAACGACTTTTAATTAGATCCGCACAAAATTGAACAATAAAATAAAAACCGTAAAAATTTGAGCTCTCCTCGAATATTATAGGTTATAAATTTAAAAAAACTGAAAAATCTCTGCCCGATAAAAATGAAATGCTTTCAAATATAAAGCATTTCTGATTTATCAAATCCAAATTTTCAGTATTCGGAATTTTACAATTTTAATATGAAGATTGAACAAAGTATTTGATACTGGAATCATTTGATATGAAAAGATATGTTTTGAAAATTTATTTTAAAAATTTAGTACAAAATGAAACTATCCTAAAAGTTGAAAAATTATAAATTGGGACTTTTAAAGTAAAAATGCCAGTATTGAAAAGTTCAAAATGGATTTTTTTACCTCTATAATTTCTAACGGAAGCATTACAGATTTGATCATTCCTAACTGCAGTGAACAAATTTCAAGAATATTAAAATTCATTATTCGAAATTGAACTACGGGTTGAAAATAATAATTTTTTAACTTTCAGGTCTAAGAAATTGACGAATTACAAATTTGAAGCACCTGAAGTTACGAAAATAATATTGAAACTTTTGAAATTAAAAAATATGTAAAATTTTGATGCAAGCATTTAGGGGCGATTTTAAAATGAGACACATAAGAAATATTATGAATTGTGGGAAATTTGAAATCCACGATTTGTCTACAATTTCTGATCTTCAAATGTCTCAAAACTTCTGTTGAAAAAAGATGAATTATCAATGGAAAATGTAATATTTGATACCTATTTCAGCCAAAGAGATTTAAATTTCAAGTCTAAAATAATTGAATTCAACCAAGAAAGAAGAATTTTTAATGGAATAGTTGAATCTTCAACTCAAACAAATTGATTTCCAATAAAAAAAGAAGAAGTCTTAAGAAAATAATCAAATTTTATACCAAATAATTCAACACTCAACCGTAAAAGATGAATTTTCAACCAAGAAGATTAATTTGCTACTAAAAAAAACGAATAAAAAAATATATATGTTAACTTTCAAGCAAATAGTTGAATTTTCAACTAAAAAGAGAAATTTTCAATAAAAAATATAACAGTTAAATTTTCAGCAGAAAAATTAACTGTAACCAAAAAACTAACTCTTTACAAAATAGTTACGTTTTCAACCAAAAAGATAAACTTTCAAATCATATAATAAATCTTCAGCCAAAAGAAAATGATTTCAGATCTAAAATAATGGAATTCAAACAAGGAAGACGAATTTTCAACAAAATAGTTGGATCCTCGACTGAAACAAATTAATTTTCAATTAAAAAAGATGAAGTTTCAAAAAAAAATTACGTTTTGTACCAATTAATTAAATTTTGAACCGTAAAAGATAAATTTTCAACCAAGTAATTAATTTGCTGCTAAAAAAGATGGTTTTTCAAAAAAATATATTAAGTTTCAACCAAACAGTTGCACTTTTGACCAAAAATATTAATTTTCTTCTAAAAAGACGAATTTTCAATGAAATACATAAATTTTAAATTAAGTAGTTCAATTTTCTACTACGCAACTTAATTTCAGAAATATTCTAGAATATTCCAAAAGTTTTTTCAAATGATCAAGAACAAAGATCAAAATATTTCAAAAACAATTCAGACTCTATTTAATAATAATACAAAACTTCATGTTAAAAAACTGCAGATATTTTTAAAGTAAGTGATACAATATTTACGGTTCCTGAGTTGCATGTTCTGTATTGTTTGCATTTTCTATCCATTTATTTTAATAACGTCCAATTATTTGGTAATGTAGGTGCCTCCCTCTCTATATCTGAAATAGTCAAATATCACTATTTGATAGTGAATTTTCGCTAATTGAATTAGTAAGAAGCCTGCCACTAAGCATTAGTGAGAAACTACTAATTTATTTAATGAAAATATTCCACTAATTAAATTAGTGAAATTTCACTGAGAAAATAGTGGTTTCGGAGGTAAAAGATCTACTATTCAATAGTGGAAAATCTCTAATTAAATAGTTAAAGGTCACTAATCATGCAGTGATGATAATAATAATTTTTAAATAAATAAATAGAAAGGGATTTATTAATTATAAATAAATACACGCATTTACAAGCTCATTTATTTATTTATAAAAGTGATGTAAAATGAAAGTTTTACAGTTTCGTCTCGCATATTATCTATCACCTCATCATCCATCTCATCTAATAAATAGTATGAAGGCTCATGAACTTTTTATTGTAAATATAATTGAAATTTTCCTGAATAGCAAGGAATTACAAATGCTGTCTTGAAAGAGGAGGCCTCAATCGGCATCCAGGTAGCAAGGATTCTTTTGTAGTGAAGTTACAGTGCAGTGGCCAGATGTAAGAGCTTCAAAACTAAAATTTTTTGTTTCAGTTTCCCAATTAGAGATTCAAAATTTTATTATAGCGAGACCTTGATTATTCTAACTGCCAGTGGTACTTCGGTATCCTCAAGGTTCGACTGCTATAGATTAAGTCGTAAAAACTCTACTGAAAAAAATCTCAAATTCTTCTCTAGCGAAAACGTCAGGCCTATTTCAGGCTATTTTCAGGCTCGATTTGAATGATTTCGTCTCTAGAGATGGCTTGAGAGATTGGAGTCCATTTTACGACTTGATTTATTGGCAGTCAAAACTTGACGAAACCGAAGTACGACTGGCAGTTAGAATATTCAAGGTTTCGCTGTCATAAAATCTTCATAAAACTAATCCCTTCCAACACTTTAAAAATTATTATTTATTTATTTACTTACATGTATATATTCATATGTGTCAACCTACATATTTATATTTATATACAGTATTCCTTTAGAGGTAAATCTGAAAAAAAGAAGTTCGTAGATTCTGATTTTTTAACTTTCAAATCTTTAATTTGGAAATTGAAAAAAAATTTAGCTCTGAAGTATTACAAAGTATTATTTCAGGGCTTATTTCAGGTATTAAAATAAGACTTAGAAAAACAGTCTCGAGTGGTACTAAAATGAGGCCACTGGTGAAAACTCAGAGTCACTTGTTCTGCATTGAAAATAAGAGCATGAAGTTATCCTATTCAAAAACGGAAGACGCAAAAAATGATACCGTAGAAAATGAGATCTCTAGTTTTCACATTGCTGGTTCACTAACCAGATGCCGACTTAGGTCTCTTCTTTCAAGACAGTCTCTGTAATTCCTTGCTGTCCAGGAAAATTCCGATTATATTTACAAAAAAAAGTTCACGAGCCTTCAGAAAATTCATGGACGCTACTTGGATCTTCAAAAAGTGCTACCTGGATACTTGTAGAGAATATCTCAGAAGCTTGACTGGGCCTGAAAATATGCAGAGAATTTCCAGTGAATTTGTATCGGTAGGGAAAGGACCCACATCTCTCAAACTATCTCTAGAGACGATTTCAGAACGATGTTCAGAGATTTTCTTTCGGTGGGGCGTGTCGTTTTTTATGAACTGTAATACAAATATGTCGGAAAGAGAGTGAAAGTATTATGTTTATGTAGTTTAAAAAAAATATAACCTCTTTAACTTGAGTTGTTTTGCTAGCAAACGTTTCTAGAAAAGCTAGAAATGGATATTATCCACATAAATAGACACTTTGACACTGTCAAAAAATACATGTCGGATTTTCCGAAAATAGGGGTCAACATACATCATAGTCGCATTTTTTATCAGAAATCGGTCGTAAAATATTGAAAATAGGATGCCAAAGGAGGAAAATGTTTGTAGATTATGTATCTTATGAAAATGAAAGAGGTTATATTTTCTCACGAATCAACACTTTTTGAAATTTGTTTCCTAATCCAATGATATTTCATGCAATTTTCTTTGCAAAGTATACTCTTCCCCATCGATCCAAATTCACTAGAAATTCTCTAAATATTATCGGGCCCAGTCAAGCTTCTAAGATTTTCTCTACAAGTACTCAGGTAGCACTTTTGAAAAATCTAAGAAGCTCTCATTAATTTTCTGAAGGCTCATGAATTAGCTTTCGTAAATATAATCGAAATTTTCCTAAATGTCAAGGAATTACAGCGGCAGCCTTGAAAGAGGAGGCCGAGGTCGGCATTCGGCTAGCGATCCAGGTAGAAAGGATTCTTGTAGTAAAGCTGCAGTACAGTGGCCAGAAGTAAGATCTTCAAAACTAAAATATTTCTTCTTAAATTTTCAAATTAAAGATTCGAAAGTTAAAAAATCAGAATCTATGAATTTTGACAATTACTAATATTTAAAATTTTCATTGAAAATTCAAAAATATATCATATTTTGTATGTATCTCGTAAACTGTACGTGATACGTGATAACAGATAGCATTTTTAAATTTACCATCAGAGGAATGTTGTATATAAATATAAATATGTAGGTGGTCACATATGGATAAATGCATGTTAATAAATAAATAATAATTTTCAAAGTGTTGAAATGGATTAGTTTTATGAACGTTTTATGATGGCCAGACTAAATATTCTAACTGCCAGTCTAGTTAGTTACTTTTTTTTGGTAACGATAGTGGTAGCAAAATTACTTTTGTGAGTAAGTAAAGAATTGGTAACTAGCTACATTTTTTTCAGTAACAGTAATCATAAGAATCGTTACTTTTTTAGTTACTTTCGAAGTGTAGTTCACTAGTTTTTTTTACGACAATAAATCAATTTCATTACTTTTCCAACTATTTTTTCATGTTCACTATTCAGATTGTGGTGCCAGATAGCTATAGAGATTTATAGCCCAATTTGGAAAATTGAAATTCATCTTTTTTGCTTGAAAATTTTATTATTTGGTTGAAAATTTAATTATTTTGTTCGAAATTGAACGATTTTGAAAGAAAATCATTTCATTCGTTTGAAAATTCAACTGTTTTGTTGAGAATTAGTTTTTTTGTTGAATTAAACGGTTTTTGATGAAACAAAATTTTTTTAGTTGAATTATATGAACTATTACACTTTTAGTTGAGGATTTATCTTTTTTCGTTGAAAACTAATTTTTTCAATTGAAAATTTAACTGTGACATTTCTGGTTGAAAATTGATCTTTTTTAGTTGAAAACTCATCTCTTTGGTGTCAAATGGCACTATTTGGTTGAAAATTGATCTTTTTTAGCTGTAAATTTATTTATTTTGTCAAAAATTCATATCTTTGGTGTTAAATTAAACAAGTTTGTTGAAAATTCGTCTTATTTGGTTGAAATTTCATCTATTAAATTTTTTAATTGAGAATTCATCTTTTTGGATAAAAATTTTATTATTGCGTCGAATATCAACTTTTTTGTAGAAAACTCGCCTTTTTGGCTTGAAATTTTAACGATGTGGTTGATTTTATTCCTCTCTTGACTGAAAATTCAACTATTTTGAAGAAAATTATTTTTTGGTTGAAATATCAACTATTACACTTCTCGTCGAGGATTCACCTTTTTCCGTTGACAAATTAATTTTTTGAATTAAAAATTTAATTATCCCCTTTTTGGTTGAAAATTGATCTTTTTAGTTGAAAATTCATGTATTCTGTTTTCGAAATTTGTCTTTTTTTGGTAAAAAATTAATCTTTTTAGTTAAAAATTCCTCTCTTTGGTTTCAAATTGAACAATCTTGTTGAAAATTCGTCTTTTTCGGTTGAAATTTCAGCTATTGAATTTTTCATTGAGAATTTACCTTTTTGGATAAAAATTTTATCATTGAGTTGAAAATCAACTTTTTTGTTGAAAACTCGCTTTTTTCGCTTGAAAATTTAATAATCTGGTTGATTTTACTTCTCTCTTGACTGAAAATTCAACTGTCCCATTTTTGTTTAGAAATTGATCTTTTTTAGTTGAGAATTCATGTATTTTGTTTGAAATTTGTCTTTTTTTGGTAAAAAAATTATTCATTTTGGTTTCAAATTGCACTATTTTGTTGAAAATTGACCTTTTGTAGCTGGAAATTCATGTATTTTGTTGAAAATTCATCTCTTTGGTTTCAAATTAAATAATCTTGTTGAAAATTCGTCTTTTTCGGGTAAAATTTCATTTATTACATTTTTCATTGAGAATTCATCTTTTTGGATAAAAATGTTATTATTGGGTTGAAAATCAGCTTTTTTGTTGGAAACTCGCCTTTTTGGCTTGAAATTTTAACAATCTGGTTGATTTTATTTTTCTCTTGACTGAAAATTCAACTATTATGATTAAAATTATTTTAATGATTGAATATAACTGTTTTTGATTCAAAATTAAGTTGTTTGTTGGTTGAAATATCAACTATTACATGTTTGTCGACGATTCATCTTTTTCCGTTAAACATCAATTTTTTCAATCAAAATATCAACTATACCATTTTTGGTTGAAAATTGATCTTTTTTAGTTGAAAATTCATGTATTTTGTTTGAAATTCGTCTTTTTTGGTAAGAAATTATGTTCTCGGTTGGAAATTTATCTCTGGATCGAAATTTAACTATTTTGTTGAAAATTCGCCTTTTTGACTTGAACCTTCGACAATCTGGTTGATTTTTTTCTGTCTTGACTGCAAATTCAACTCTTTTGTTGAGAAATTGTTTTTTGGTTGAATGTAACTGTCTTTGATTTGAAATTTAAAAAAATTTTGGTAGAAATTTCAACCATTACCTTTTTATTGAGAATACATCTCTTTTGGTTGAAATTTGAACTACATTCTTGAAATTTTTTTTTTTTTTTGGTTAAGGATTCATCGTATTAGTTAAAATTTCATTTCTTCCGTTAAAAAATTACCTATTTTGTTAACATTTTTTTGTTAAGCATTAATTTTTTTGAATGAAAATTTGCATATATATTTCTAAAATACAAAAGTAACTAAAGAAGTAACGATAGTTACTTTTTTTGGAGAACGCAGTTAAGAAAAAGTTACATTTTGAATCGGTAACGATAACGATAACTAGTTACTTTAGGGTTCCACTTAATTAAATTTGTTCAAGCCTAAAATAAATATCACATTCTTTTTATTCTTATTTTAAATCACGATTTACCACATTTGCCATAAATACGGTCAATTTGGTAAGAAATGTGGTGAATCTGGTTAGATTCGATGCATCACAGAAGAAATTATTGATAGAATGCAAGTTTTATGGTTTTTCCAAAACAGATATTTCATATTGATGAGAAAATATGTTTTGACTTCAACAAAAAAAGGTTAATTTTTCGGATTTTGCATTGCCCCTCTTGTAAATGGTTTGACGAATTAATTCCTTTTGATTTTGTTTTGGGCATGAAAAATATTGGGGAATTTCCTTGACTGGATTAATTAATTAATTTTACTGATTTTTCCCATGTTTTTGAGAACCTTCCCTCAATTTATTTCTTGTGTTTGAGTTCTTTCCCCATGTTTTCGAGACCCTTTCGTGAATTTAAACTTTCTTAGTTCAAGAAATTCATTATATTCGAACCACTTCTGTTCCCGTGAATTTCGTTTAGACCCTCCTATTATGTTATTTTAAATAATATTTTAGGTTAATTTTATTATTGAGACCCCTGTGTTAGAATTATTGATCCGCAATTAATTAATTACACATTAATATATAATAATAATTAATAATACATATAATAATATTAATAATATATTAAATTACGCATAATTAATTACACACATTAAATACACATTACATTAATTAATTAATTACACATGATTTTTGGTAGATCTTGGAATTCCGGACGAAAGATCCTAAACTGAATTTTGTTAATTTGATATTTTGTTATTTTGTCCGACATTTTGTATAGTCCTTTGTTTTGTTTTTTGTCCGACCTTTTCTATAGTCCTTTGTTTTGTTCCCCAACGCTTACCTCTTAACTGTTTAATTCAAATATATTGTATCAAAAAAAAAAATACAACCTCCAAATTGATAATAAAAGTTATGTTAAATGTAATTTTAGGACTTTTAATTTAACGTAAGTAAATTATAATTTAAATAGAACCACCCCCTCTCCATTTTCCAGATAAGGAGCTGAGCTAACCATTTTTTAAAAATATTTCCGTCACAAGCACTTAATTATTTTTCTTGCTTTTTATTAATTTAATTTTTTTATCTGAGCTAATTTGATCCCGGAAAGATCTGGCGCCCGAAGGTAATTATTTTCTTTCAGATTTGTATTAATTTAAAAATAAAATTTTAATAAGTTTTGCGCCGAAGGTAATCGTAACTTGTAAAAGTTGCGATTACAATTTGGCGCCCAACGTGGGGCAGCCGCTTTGAATTTAAGAATTTTGACTTTGAATTTTTCGTATATTTCACAAATTTAATAATTTTACGATTTGGAGGTTGGAGTTTGAGACTTTTGAAACGCAATCAAACTAAACTCGGAAACTGATCCTGGTTACTCAATTTGATTGTTAAATCTTTTAGATTCTGGTGCTTTCAATCCCAATTATTCCCATACCCATTATAACCTACAAAAATAAATTAATTCCTATATAGCCCAAATATTCTCATTATAATCTCAAGATATATGTAGTTCAGTTTAATCGATTTTGCTCAAATTTTCCGTATACCAGGTGTTACCTATTATTTAAGAATCTAATTTATTTATTTATTTATTTTTTAAATTTCAAAATTCAATTGATGAAATAAATTATTTAACTATTTAGTCCCTTCATTCCCTGAATTTATTCTAGAACTTTTTAGTGTAACAGAATTTTAATGAATAAATGAACTGTTAACTTATAAAAATAAAAATGGCTAAAAGTCTTGAGGATCCTAATGTTTGGATTCTTCAATTAAGTAAGGAAGAATTGAGTGAAGGATTGGGAATTCGTGGATTTTCGGCAGTTGGATATGCTATGGCCAGACGAAATAGATTAATTGAAAATCTAAAGACCCCAATTGATATAGATCGAGCGGAAAGATTAGTTGATCAATTGATTCCTAGCCCTGATGATTTAGACCCCCCTCTTATCGCGAACAAGAGTAATTCGAATAATAATAATAACCCAAATATTGGCTCTGGAAATTTAGAAAAAAATGATGTGCAAATTCCAATTATTGGATCCCCAATTTCTTCTAATGATTTAGTCACAATAGATGAAGAAATATCAAATCACGTTTCATTTTCAAATTTAAATCCTACAGATAATACTAACCCTATGAGACGTAATGTTAGTAACTTAGATCCAAAAACTCCTCACTCGAATAAGAGAAATATAGATAGAAATAACCCATTTAATGTAGAATTGAACCCTGAATTTGGAAAATTTAATCCTCAACAATTTAATTCACATAAAATTAATGAACATCAATTTAATCAAGAGAAGATTTTGAATCATCAATTTTCGGAAACCTTTAAGGGCATGTGATACTTCAGAAATTATCGATTTTAGCCATGTTATGTTCCCCTGGTTTTTCTTCCAAAATAATAAATATTTGGTCATGAAAATTTGGGAAATGGCGAAGGACATGCTAACGGACGTCCCCAAACTCTTTTTTTGTGGGGTAATCAAAAAAACTTTTAATTTCGCTAAATTCGATGAATGTACGTATATTTTGAGGTTATGTGTGTTACAATTTCCCCCAACTCTACTTCCAAAGTGCACAATATTTTTGGCTCAAAACATCGAACAAGCTAAAAAACACAGAAACAAATGTTCCGGAACTGATATTGTTTGTAGACAATCAAAAAAGATTTTTTTTATAAATAATGAAAATTAGTTTCATACTTGTACTTGCCATGTACGTTTTCGTGCATGGTCGTAAATGCTACAGGGCCCCTCTCTACTCACTTGTGAGGTTGCGACTGAGCCAGACATTCCCATTTATATAATAGCATCCTAATCTCGAAACAGTGCAAGTGCTCTTCCCAACTTTAGCATAATTAAACTTATTTTTATTTTCCATCAAAAAAAAAAAAAGAGTTCGGGGACGTCCGTTAGCATGTAATCCAAATTCTCTCAATTAATTGTTACAAAATTTTAATTACAGTGGAAAAAAAACTAGGGAAACTGAATCTGATTGACCATACGCCGAAGTATCACATGCCCTTAATAGGAACGATGCTGAATTTCATCAGTTTAATTTTCCAAAGAAAACTCATTCCAGAAATCCATATAGAGAGAGTCGTTACTCTGATACTTTCAATCAATGGTCTAACCCTGTAACTCCTCAGAATAATTCTTTTCATAATTTTACTCCAAATATTTCTAGAAGAAATCCAGACTATATTCGCCAGACATTTCGGTATCCTCAGTTTCCAACGCAAGGTTATTTTGATAATAATCAAAGATTTGAACCCAATAGTTTTAATTTTTCGACAAATAATTCTAGACCCCGTGGTAACTATCATCCTAATTTAGACCCTCAATTCTCTGAATATCATGACCCACCATATGTTCATTCTCGTAAGAATTTTTCCCAAAATGAAACTTCTGCTCTTGATATAATGAGGAAATGGAATTTCAAATTTTCTGACAATCGTTCAGAAGATCCAGAAACGTTTTTGATGAAAATGATAGAAGGTAGAACTATAGTTCCGGTTGAAGACTAAATTTTGTTACAAATACTTCCCTTTTTCTTATCAGGAATAGCTTTTAATTGGTACAGAAGTTTAAGACATACTTGGAGAAACTTTAATGAATTTACGTCTGCATTTCGAACTAGATTTGAAGATGCGGATTTTCAGTTTGAATTAGGGCAAGAAATTTATAAAAGGACACAAAGTGAAAATCATCATTTGGCTGATTATTTGACATGTATGATGGCACTTTTTGATCGTGTTGTTCCCAGTCTTACTGAATCTGATGAGGTTAGTTTTGCTCACAGAAATTTATTACCCAAATTACAATGATTAATTCCAAAGGAGAGTATTTATTATTTTTTTCACTTAGAAAGACTAGCTGTAGTGGCTGAAAAAAATATCAGAGTCGCTAAATCTATTAGACCCCCACCACCACCCGATAGATCCTTTTTACCCGATTTAGCATACAAAGATCATAAATTCAAAAATTCTGGTAAGAGTCGTGAATTAATAGCCTTATTAGGAGAACAAAATTTTGATAATAATTTGGTTCCTGATTTAATGGATCAATTCTTTTTAGCTAAAGACCCTAACCCTAAAC